>JAKSZP010014531.1:0-218388 GCA_022478985.1 Massospora cicadina
CTAAACCCTGTAATGATGAACGGTCCCCAAGCTCAACCGTACAGTGGGGAGGAGGTAAGATTACCGTTAGGTTCCAAAATTGATCAGGGTGAGTGAGATTCACTTAGACCGGCTAAAAACCCCATCAAGGTGTTGCCTCCGTCCCACCAACCCCTGTTTATATGAGGCTAAATGTGGAATAACGTTGATAAATCGTTTATAACCTTGTAAAATTTTAATGGCTACAAATACGCTAGTGAGTAAGGGACCAAACTTGTGAAGAGGGGGTTATGGGGTTGAGGATTCCCACCCTTCCCTCAAGAAAACTTTTTGGGCGGAGGGTCACATCCCCCATCACGAATTATCGATAACCTAATTCTTGACCCCTTTTCAGATCCCCGTAGAACCTCAGTAAAGCTAATTCCGATGCGGATTTTTTTGTGGATGGGGTTTTTAGTTCGTTGGTTCGACTCTAAAAGGTTAGAGGCGGGGGTTAAACTTTGGAATCGGTGGATGATTATAAACCATAAGGTTGGTAGATCGATCTTAAGCCCTAAACCTAACGCTTGGTATTACTAATTGTTCTAATCAAAACATATTCTATTATTATTTGTTGCACAGTTACAGAACATGTTAAAAAGTCAAGAACGATGACAAATAAACCCCAAACAAAATAAACTTTGCGCACAATGCTTTTATTTGCATATAAAAAACTAGGCTACAAAATCGATTTTAGAACTTATCCTTAGTAGCCATATGGCAGATAAGATCCAAAACGCGGTGAGAGTAGCCGAACTCGTTATCGTACCAGGAGATCAGCTTGAAGAAGTGGTTGTTCAAGGAGATACCGGCAGAGGCATCAAAGATGCTGGAGCGGTTATCAGAGTTAAAGTCAGAGGAGACAACTTCATCTTCAGTGTAACCAAGGATTCCCTTGAGGTCGTTTTCTGAAGCATGCTTGATGGCCTTCTTGATATCATCATAAGTGGCAGACTTCTCAATACGGACAGTCAAGTCAACAACCGAGACGTTGGGGGTGGGAACACGGAGCGCCATACCGGTGAGCTTGCCACTGAGGGCGGGGAGCACCTTGCCAACGGCCTTGGCAGCACCGGTAGCTGCAGGGATAATGTTCTGGCCAGCACCACGACCGGAGCGCCAGTCCTTCGCAGAGGGACCATCAACAGTCTTTTGGGTAGCAGTGGTAGCATGACAGGTAGTCATAAGGCCTTCAACAACACCAAAGTTATCATGGACAACTTTGACAAGAGGAGCAAGGCAGTTGGTCGTGCAAGAGGCATTGGAGACAATGTTAACCGTGGGATCATATTCAGTATGGTTAACTCCAACCACAAACATAGGGGCATCGGCAGAGGGGGCGGAGATGACAACCTTCTTAGCACCACCTTCAAGGTGGGCCTTGGCCTTATCGACAGTGGTGAAGACGCCAGTAGATTCTACAACGTAGGTGGCACCAGCAGCGCCCCAAGTAATCTTGCTGGGCTCGCGCTCACAATAGACAACGATACGCTTGCCATTGATGATCAGGTGGGTGCCGTCGTGAGAAACTTCGCCCTTGAAACGGCCGTGAGTAGAATCATACTTGATCATGTAGACCATGTAATCAAGCGTGATGAAGGGATCATTGATGGCAATAATTTCAACGTTGCTGTTGTTCTGGGCAGCGCGGAGAACATTGCGACCAATACGGCCGAAACCATTAATGCCAACCTTGGTAACCATTTTGACTAGAGCATTTAAGTTAGTAAAGAAAAACTGTACTTCTTTAAAAATAGTATATGAAAAACCATAGTATAAAAAGGTAAAGCCTAAACGAAGTTATGATCGCATAGACAACCTAGCCGCGGAAACTAAACTAGTTCATCCAAAAGATAATAGAAAATAGTACGGTTCTAAAGCACTTAAAGAGTAAAGCGATAGGCCAACTTCAAGGCCAAAAAGTTGAAACCGATGGAAAGTTACCGTATGTTTTAGAAGCAAGAGACAAAGTTTAAAATGCTACGGCGCTTAATATATCTGGATCTGGGACTTATCTACGTAATGGATCGTAATTCGATAAGCTTCGACAAACTGAGGTTTAAAAGTTTTTAAGGTAGCTCTCATTCCTTTAACGATTTAATCTTAAAACGTAGCCAATTATAAATTGGGACGTCAAATTGTAAACTGCTAGTTCAAAGTGAGTTTATGCAGGTCAGTCAGATGACTGGATTAAAAGTTGTCAGATGACTTTGGATTAAAAGTTGATCGGATATTTGACCCCCCGTACTCGACTCCAGTAGATTCTAGATTAAGAATCGAACGTTCTCTAACAAAACAAACGAGTCACCCGTCTAGAATCGGATGGCAGATATCCAATAGCTGAATTCTGGTCCTTTAAATTTTAAACCTTATCCTGTATCGATCAAAGGGCAACCTAATTAAGAGGCTCGATGGCCTACCAGTAAGGGTAGGCAGTAAGAGGATTTGATGCCACGTTGAGCGGGATTTTAACTCATTGGTTGCTTATGAGATGAAGATGGCTTACCCCAGTTTCCTATTGGTTCATGCAAAGCATGCCGAAAATTAATGCGGGATGAAAGTTCTCGAAAAAGTCTCGATATGATCAAAACTTAAGTTTGAGTTTTCCTAATATTTGTCAGATTGGCGTGTGAAAGCCAAAGGTATCGCACTCACACTTCTATTTTTAGTACTAGATGGTGCACTCACACTTCTATTGTTGTCGGTAATATCTTAAATTGCCTACATAGACAATTGTAAGTTTATTAATAGGTAGTGTCAGAGTTAATAACGCTAAGGTGGTTTTGATAAAGATAATTGTTCTATTAGCCCTACTCACTGATCTACGGTTTCGGAATTCTTTTGGAAGTATCTCATGGTCCATACAATTTTTGACTTCCCTATTTTTGGTTAGAAAAAAACCAGTTGGACCGAGTTTTAAAAAACTGGTAGTGGTTAAGCTTTAAGAGGGCTATCTTCTAGTTTGGTTTATTCGGTTTAGCTTTATCAAAAAGTAAGAGCCTTTCCGCTTTGATTTAAGTATTTACCATGCTCTTCTCAACTTTTGCGCGTATACTCACTTGATCCATAAAAGGGTTTGCTCTATAACTGGGCTTCGCGATCTTGCTTAATTTAAACTCAAAACCGGTTTAACATCCATTTTAAAACCCTCTGAAAGTTGACGCCTTTTAAAAGTTTGGTACATACTGGGTTAAATGAAAATTGTGGATAAAGCTTTGTAACTTCAAGTTAAACGCTATCGATTTTTTCATCCCTGGCTGCTATTGGAAAATGGCCGGTGATTTTTAACGCTTCAGTCCTAACGGTATTTAAGGGCATCCGGGTTGCACAATATAGCTTGGAGATTACTTGATTTTTAGATCCCCAATTAAGTGCATCTAGTAGCCCAAGCAGCCCTCCACCCAATGTCGATGAAACGCCGGCAAGAGTTGGAAGCGTTTTTGAGTCAAAGGGGAAAGCGCCCAACGTCTAGCCAGCTTGATAAGGTAACCAAGGATCAAGTGGGTTGCTTAGTTTAGAACGTGGCCAGGTCGAAAGTTCAAACTCCGACTCAAAGCTGCAAACCGGGCGATTCCGCTGATGCCCCATTACCAGCCCCCCCTCAAACCTTTGGCAGGAGGCAGCAGCACTCGGGCGGGTTGAAGAATGCACCCAAGTTGCCTAGGTTTGGGAGCTTTGGTCCTTCGCACTTCCAAAGCGCGGATGCCACAAGTTCTACGACGAGGCGAACAACCTTCGCGGCTTCTTCCAAAGAACCTAGGCAAAGTGGGCTCGGAAGCTTGGCCCAAAGATCCCATTTGGCTCAAATTAACAACCAGCCTTCCGAGATGCCTGGACGTTCGCCTGGACGGTCGTTTCTGTACCTCGGGGACGCCACCCTGTCAGAATCCGTGGGTTTGGCAACTGAGCTGGGACTTATGGTAATTTGCATTATTGGTTAAATAAAACGTTAAAAGAGCGGGTCGCCACCTGCGAGCGAACTCTCAAAGGTCGATACGCCCGAGCACGGGTCCTCAAATTTAAGCGTGGCCTTAGATGAGCTCTTAAAACTTAACGACCGCCTGTTAAAGGTAAGCTTACCAACCTTAACCCAATAAACTACCGTCTAGTTAAAGGAGGACCAAGCCCTACGCGAAGCTACGGAGACTATCGCCGTATGCCTTCACGCGACGCCCTACGTAAGATTGCCCAGCCTCGGGTTTAATTTATATTAGGGTTAAAAATTGAGAAGCTCCAGTCACTGCTTAGCCCGATCGAAATGATACTTAAAAACTCTGAAAGGATTGTACTGGCTTTGAAGCGGCCGAAATGCCACCCCAGAGCGCTCCCCCTCGACCCAAAATATCACCAGTAAGTTCGACCCCCTCTTCAGCGTCTAATTTCACCTTAAGGGCCTTCCACCAGGCTTTATCCCAAACGGTCAAGCTCCTAAAAGAGCACGACGCCAAAGTCGCGCGGCAAGGCGAAGTGCTTCACTCCATATGCTCTCAGAGGGCCCGGCTTGTAAGTATCCTCGCTCGTCTGAGATTCAAAACTTTTAAGGTGCGGCGGTCCGATCAACTGGACGAAATTGTCTCGTTGATGAGGAGATTGGATGACTACTCGGCCGAGTTTCAGCTACTGGTAAGCCAAACTACCTTTCAAGTCTTGGTTGGGTGGCATACGGTGTTCTAAATGGTATTTATCAGGTCCAAAAATCCATGTCAGGTTGATATGCCCCGACCACTTCTATGATCTTTTTTGAAAGATGCTATTGTGACGTACCTTCAAGTTACCTAAGCGGTCTAGCTGCACCTTCCCCTCTCCAAACTTGCTTTAAACCAAAATGGTGAATTCACGATGCGATGCTACGGCTTTATTAAACTCGGTGCGTAAAGGGTTAATGAATCGTAGCCCTTTGGCACCTTACCACCGCTAGGTAACTTTTCCCTTAAAATGGTTGGGTTTACGGCCTTTTTTAAAACGTTTTTCTTTACTCACTGTGTCCGTTTGTCTGTCAGTAGTGGAATCCTGCGATTGATTTTTAACTACCTTCCGGACCAGCTGGAGCGTTTTAAACTTCGCAATTATATGTATCTCCTATGTCAATACAATAACCCGTTGAAAATTTTAATTTTCTAGTCAAAATAAAAAGTTTTATAGGTAACAATTTAAAATCCTATATATTTTTGATGGTAGTTGGGGTATCGTTACGGCTGAGCAGTTTGATATTTGGCTGCTTCAATACTTTCAATGGTTTTGCCAAGCGGTCGGTGGGTTTAGGTTGGTTAATACTGGGTTTCATTGGCTGATTTGCATTCATTACGGTCGATTCGCATCCATTACAGTCAATTTCGCACCCATTACTGGCCCATTCATATATTTTTCATTGATTTTTGTATCCATTGAAAATTAATTCATATAATTCATTTTCATATCCATTAAAAACTATGAAAAATATGTGAAATGGCCTGTAATAGATACAAAAATCAATGGAAAATATATAAATTGGCCTGTAATAGATACAAAGTTGACTGTAATAGATGCGAATTGGCTTGTAATGGATGCAAATTGGCTTGTAAAACCCTGTAAGCTTGATAATTTTAGTAAGCAGTCAATGATTGGTTGATTTGATAAGGTAATTGGGTTTGGTAAGTTGGTGGTTTTTGGTTGTTTAATTTAAAAGCTAAAAACTATTTTTCTCAGGCTTTGCGTGGGTTTATCTTATTACCACCCACCCCAGTGGGAAGCTTTTTTATAGGCTTTTCATAAGCCACATGGTTTAGAGGGGAAGTCGTGTGGCTTCTGATGGAATCCTATGCTTAGATGACCAATTTATCCATCTCAACAATTTGCTGACCGATCAGGGAGATCTCTCCATTTTGTAAACTATCAGTACACAACCGATTGGGATCTCCCCATTTGGCAATAGCTGCGTTCTTTTAGCTTTTAAAAATGCGCAGTGGCTAGCTTATACTCAGACGCAATTTGTTCAGTCGACAAAGTGTTAAAATAAAGTTTATTATAAGCCACCTTTCCCATCAATATCATCACTCACTTTTGAGTACCATTGGCCGTGAACCTGCATATCAGCCCTATTATAACCTTACTTTATGATCAAAAATATATTGGAGCTTCAAAGTAGAGCTCTAGCTGGTATAGGTAGGCAGACAATCTGTCAACTGGATTCATTTTACTGGGTTTGCCTCTTATCCAGCTTTAGCTGGTTATAGAATGATGTGGGTATGTGCCAAGCAGATATTGACCCAGGTGTGAGATCAGATGCTAGCAAAGGCTAGACCTACTCAAAGCCAAGTTTGTTGAGTGGAGGCTGATCCCTGTGAGAATATGATTAGGGATAGAGAGATAGAAATACTGGTACTTGCCAAATGCAATACCCCATATTGGGGAGGGAAGCAACAGAACAAGAGTCAGCCAGTGCATAACCATAAGTAATCCTGATATATGGCACTGGAGCAGGAAAATTGGTCTTGAGTGCTTGCCAATAAGCTTCAAAAACACTGGACATATGAGCTGGCATCAAGCAAGGGATACTAGGTGGGGGTTGCAAAATCATGCCCTCAACCAAAGCCATCAGGGGAAGGTACTGATGGGATATGCCAGAAATGAGAGTCATACAGGGAGTGGATGACATCCTGCAGGCAACAACTATGAGCTTCTTGAAAGTGAAAGCAGAATGAGCGATGGAAGCTGAAAGAGGCTGAAAGCTTCATGGCCCAACTTTGAAGAACTTAGCCAGCAAAGCAAAGAGCATTGGCTGCAACATGTTTGAGCTAGAGTGTTTTAAAAATTGGAGGGGTTCAGAGCTATAAATAGAGCCTTGCTTACTTGTGTCCTCAAAACTGTGTAGGGGAGTTTAAAATGTTTGCAGTTTCTAATGGCTAGTTCAGTTGACAGAACAGCTGGTTTGTAATACTGGCCAAGTCAGAAAAGGAAATCTGGAAGTAAGTCTAATCTGGTGAGGAACAATTGATTGAGAGTAGAGGGCATTGCTTCAGGAGGATCAATGATGATAATAGGAGTATCTGTATATGCTGAATTTAGGAGAGTTTAAAAATCTAACTCAAGAATTAATGACAGAGGGAGGATTGGTCACAAGTTGTTTGAGATGATTGCTAACCTGGTCTCATTGGGGTTGGATACTGTTTTCTGTAGTTCTACAAAAGGACAAGCCATGGGTACTTGACTGAGAGTATGAGTCCTAGGGGGATCATAGAAGAGGTTCTGTCATGTAGATTGACTCATCAGTTGGAAGAGCTGAACATCCTTGTCAGACATGCTGTTGAGCAGTTGTTGGTACTGAAATCCTGAATTTGACATATGAGCTGGATGAAAGGTGGGATGTTGGACTTTTGTAATAGTCAATATTATGTACTCTGGAATCAATTAAGCTCTAATTTTGGAGAAATTAATCTCAAAATTAATGAGATAAGCTCTCAAGAGAAGAATTAAGATTGATATCCAAGAAGTTATTACAAGAAAATAATGAGCAAATATAAATGAGCATTCTTTATTGCGCTGCAAAACAAATATTGATGGCAAGAATCTCCTGTCAAAGATGAGGAGTAAAAATCAGGAAGCCAAGGATGCTGGATCATGAATCCTGAATGACAATGGGTCTTATGATGGGGGAAACTGGATCCCAGGATCATAATCATCATGGGTAAATTGATCATCCCAGCATGACAGAAGGTTGTGGAAACTGCGCTCTGAGCAAGTGGTAGCAAGGAGGAAGAGGAAGAGAACCACATGCCAAAGGTTGTCCTGAGCAGCGTTGAGTGCAGATTGACTGTTCTCCACTAGAACCCAAGAAGTATTTGACCTGGTGTCCAAGGTGGTATTCTCCTATCCCAATCCTATTCTCACTGGAAATCTAGGCAAGAGGGGGATGATGGTAAATCATTTTCAAAATATTAGGAGCTACATTTGATGCTCCAAATTGAAGTTTTAAACTGAGTCCAGTATAAAATTTGAATCATACAAAGGGACTGAGGGTGCTAAGGAGTTCAATATGTTGAACTGTGCCAGGAAATAAGACCAAAGAGTTCAAGCAGGTTGATAAGAAAGAAAAATGCTGTTACCAGTGTGGAGGATAAGACACTTCACTGTTCACTGCAAGAAGTCTAAGGAACAGAATAAATGTGGTCCAGGTAAAAGAGTCCAAACCCACAAAAGAGTCAGGAACAGGGCTCATGAACTAGATGGGACATTCTAGAGCTGCAGAAAAACCTGTTCCCCTCTTATCAAACATAGAAAAATTGACATAAGTGATCTTGTAAGTTCCAGGGAACATCCTCTGGCCATTGATAGGGCCATTTTCCCATTCCCAAGTAAGAAGATACTGAAGAGGATGGTGGTATCCCTCATTACTCAGGGCAATCTCGCTCATGTAGTAGACAAGCGCTGGGTAACAGCTCTTCCACTTTGGATCCCACCCCCAGTACCCACACTTACCTTGGCAGAACTGTTATAGGGAATCAGCAAAATCTGCACTGAGATTGTCAAATTGAAATCAATCAAATTTAATTCGAGTGGTAATCTGGCCAATGCTCAGATCTCAAGTGGCCAGAAAGGCATGAAGACTGAGTTATTGGCTGAAATACCTGACGGTTCCAATTTGATTAATGGATTGATTGAGCAAATCATCTCCCTACCAAAGTCATTGGGGATCATCCTCAATGGGCAGGCTATAGCATCGGATGCTTTTGACAAGGGTTCAAAGTCCCCTGTTGACAATTTGGGTGTTGCAGCTGATGTGATGACACTGACTGAATGAATGGCCCAGCGACTGAGCGCAGGTGGGTTGGGTGTCCTAAACCCATTCTAACCAAATGGACCTGCCCCTATATGGGGTGGCCTTGGGGGATTCCCATCACTCATTGGGCAAAATGCCATTGCACCACCCATCAGAAATGTAGCTGAGCCTTAGTTCATATGTTTGAGGTTGAACTGACAGCGACTCAGCCCACTGCCAAATTTTTTGATGCCAGTTCTCAAGGAATAAACACGCCCATTCCTAAATAATTCACCGGTTAGGTTGAAATTGAGGGTCCTGATTCCAGCTTGTCACTACCCCAATAAATCACTATTTAATCAGTTGCATAGCACTGAGAAAATTGTTGGTTGATTTTATTCATTTTCTTTCAATAAGATCTTGCCAAAAAACCAAACAATTTTTTTAGTGTATTATCCCTTCTGACCACATCCTTAATGGCGTTTCCCTGGTGGCCTGTCAGTCCATATACCAGATGAGCTCTACCAGTACTTTTGGTCACCATGACCCCCTCCATCAACAATTGGATTCAGCAAGTCCAATATTTTTGGCTCTACAACCCCGTTATTATGAACTTCTGGCAACAAAACAGGGGAATCTTGTGGCCTTATGTTCACCAATTGCAAGAGAGAATCCGCCTCCTTACCTCCCCAGTTGAAATGACCCCATATGCCAAAGAACTCATCAAAACCATCTCTGTGATCTCACCCCATGCAGCAAGAACCCCTAGGTCAGGAGTGGGCTCATTGTGGCTTGTCATCAGGATCATACTCACTGTTGTGTTGCATCAACAATTCATCATTTCCCAATGCCCAGCTCCATATCAAGTCGTTTGGTCAGCAATGCCTCTTGCATTCTGGCTTGTTTTTGGATGCTTACGCATCCCAACTGGCAGGATTTTCTAAACTTCTTCTGCTGTTTCCATGATAGATCTATTCAATGATGATGATTCACAGGATCAACTATATCAAGTGGTCAATTTAGATGTTAATGCAGTAACCAGATCTGGAGTGAAGGGGATCAAACCTCAAAATAATTAAGGAAGTTGTTCAGCCATATGCACAACAACTGGTGGACAAGATTAGAGCTGCGGAGGATCCAGAAGAATTGACCAAGGTCAAATTAGATGGGGCAAACCTGTCTATCCCCCTTAGCGCAATCAAGTAATCATTTCCTGATATTGGCACAGATAATTTACGCCCTTAATTTAGCAAATAAGCTGCTACACACTCAGTAAATACAATTTTATAATACTCCAAGTGTACATATATAGATATACTGGTTAATCAAGTATGGGCATAGGCAATAGTTGACAGAAGAGTGCCTATCAATATTGCCTTGACCAAGCTGAAAAAGAAGATGAGAATCTCACCCGATTTAGAACACAAGAAAAATATGGGACAGCTGGCCAAATACCACCATCTCCTGTGAAGTGTATAGCTCTCTACCACTTTGATTTGGATCCTTGATGGCATCTGCTCCAGCAATAGTTTTGGCCAACTAAAACTACAACATTCTGAACAGGGTGGAATTCTATGAAAGTACAGAGTTAAATGTAACTTTGAAGATGATACGTTAACCATATTGGGTCAGACGTTACCATTGGCTTATTAGAAAGATAGGGAAGCTCCACTGACGAGGAGGAAAAACTTAATCAATCTGATCTACAATGACGGCATTGTCCTTATTTGTTACCAATTAGTTGGCCAAAAAACAATAAATGCTGACAAAAACTCTGGAAAATTGGGGAATTCCGTTGAGGATAAAGAATGTGAGAACCATACTGCCAGGCTCACAAATAATAGTTGACATGGGGTTGACATTAGAGATACCTAAGCTGCTTTATGGTGAAGTTGGAAGCCCCTGGAAGAAGTCAAGAGTAGAGCCTTGTATGACTCCTTGAATAATTATGCCAGGCCAGTGAGATATTCAAGTTCTTCTGGCAAATTTGAGTGAAAAACCAATGAAGATTAAGAATAATCAGATCATCACATTTGTTCATCTTATACTGACAGCTGAATTGAGGAAATTCCACGATTTTGGGACCCTCAATGAAATGGGATTAAAATAAGGGGTAACCAAAAGCATCAATCTATTGGTTGATCAAGAGCAACTTGCTGATCTGATGGACAACAGCAGGAGGAGGTGCTCAAATTATTTGACAAGTATTGGGAAGTATTTGCCAAGGATGACCACAATTTAGGATGTGTGAGGAATTTCATCCACAAATTTGATACTGGGGAAAATTTTCCAATAAAGATGATACTGATTTGATGCCTGAAGGTGGCCAAAGCAGTAGTGGAAGAGGAGATCAGCAAACTAGTGAAACATGGGCTTCTAGTTCTGTTGTCAAGTCCCTGGGTGAGCCCTGTCCTGATCATGAAGAAGAAGGATGGCTCTTATTAAGTGTTGATTGATTATCAGAAGCTGAATAAGATAACAAAGAAGGATTTGTATCCAATACTATGAACCAATGATGCATTAGATCAATTGGGAGAAGCAAAGTATTTTTCCACAATAAATCTGATACCTGGATATTGGCAAATTAATTTGGCAATGGAAGACAAAGTAAAATGCGCAATAATCACTGCACAAGGGCTGAATCAACTGACGAGGATGCCCCAGGGTCTACGCAATGTGCCTGTGATGTTCCAGAGGGCCATGGACGCTATACCAAATGACTTGAAGTTATCATGCGTCCTGGTGTACTTGGATGATATAAATGTGTTTAGTAGGACATTTACTGACCATTTACACCACTTGGAAGAAGTCTTTAAGAGACTGTCCACAGCTAACCCAAAGATCAAGCTGAGGAAGTGCCACTTCTTCAAGAAAGAGTTAGAATATCTGAGATTCATAATTAAGTCTAGTGGACTGCAGCTGCAAGCCCAGAAATGAGGCTATAGAGCAAATGGCTGTGCCAAAATGTGTCTAATATATACAAATGTTCCTTGGAATGGTCAGATACTATCAAAGATTCATATGGGATTTTGCAAGAATTGTTGAGCCCCTATTTCATTTACTGAAGGATCCAAAAAGGATTTGTTTGGAGTGAAGAGGCCCAGAGTTCTTTTGATGAGTTAAGCCATTATATAATAGATTCTTCAATTTTTAAATCTGAATTTTGATTGCAAATTTATAATGCAGAATGATATTTGTTACTGGTGATCAGCGCCATCCTGAGCTAAGTGGATGAACTCAGGGATGATCATCAGGTAGTGTATGCGAGCCAGAATCTCTCAGCAGCTGAGAGGAAGAACACCGTGACTAATCATAAATGCCTTGTTGTAATTTATGCATATAAACAGTTTTGGGTGTATATTCATGGAATGCACTTTAAAGTGGTGATGGACCACTCCTCGTTGCATTGGTTGCACAATTTAATAGAACTGGAAGGATGACTGGCCCAATGGGCATTGAAGCTACAGGCTTACAATTATGAGATAGTCCACTGAGATGGAGCTTCTCATCAAAATGTGGATGGCTTTCAAGATTACCAATGGTCCAAGTGATATATCAGCAAGTGGATGAGCTATTCCAGAGAATGTCCGAGGGAGAAATTGGGAACAATCCCTGAAAAATCCAAGGTGCACTTTGAAAAGTGGTGGAAAACACTGAGACCAGGAATGGACAAGTTTTTAAGATAATTGATGAGAAATGATTACTATTTACAAAGCAATCAGAATGAATGGCTATTGTTCAAGCTGCTCATAAGGTTGTTGGGCATGGAGGCCTGAGGAAGATGACTGATCACATTCACTAGTACTATTACTGGGAGTTTATCAACTACAATGTAGCAGATTATCTGGCTTGTTTTGTGGAGTGCTTTTGCACAAGCATCATAGGAAAAATGACTGGATACTGACTGGTCCACCCAGGATTTTCTTGGCATATGGTGTCCATTGACATGATGTGACCATTAACTATGAGTATGGTGGAGTCAAATACATCATAGTTGTGATTGAACATCTGACAAGATGGGTTGAAACAAAGGCCTTGGTGAAAGTAGATGCTACAAGCAATGCAAGGTCTATTTTGTATCAAGTAGTATATTGACATGGATGCCTGCAGGTCTTATTAAGTGATAACAAAACAAATTTCATGTCTCATGTGATCCTGAGATTTAATGAAATAATGGGGATCTGAGGAGTCATGTCAGTACCTTACCAACCAGAGATAAAAGGACTGGTAGAACAGGTCAATGGAATGCTGGCCATGACACTGAGGAATTTGGTCACAGGAAGAACTTCAACATGAGGAACCTACCTTTTTTTGGTGATGTTTGCATACAACATAAGTCATCATAAGGCAATAAAAAATGTCATTTGAGTTGCTTTATGGAAGGAAGGCAGCGTTGCCACCAATTTTATATTTGTGGTGGAACCAACATTGGGGATGAATGCCAAGCAGTATCTGATCCAATTGTCAAATATCCTGATTGAGATGCAATTGCAAGCATTTGATACAACCTTGAAGAAAAGGATCAAGGGAACAATGATTGATGATAAGAACTGAATGCCTTATCAAAATACCAAATAAGTGAAAAAGTTGTTTATTGTGATATGCATGGTTTCAGGAGAATGAATAAGTTAGATGAATTGTGGTCAGGTCCATTTAATAATATCACCAAGACAACAATGGACGCCTATTCCATCAAGAACCTCTTGGATGGAAGGATTGTAAATTGAGTCTATGCTAAATATTTGAAGCAGTGGATTGATGAAAAATAATAAAAAGAGTGTCTCTAAAGGACCACTGAATTATTGAGATGGTTATGTCCTGATGATTTGGTTAAATCTGATAAAAGGACGCTGAACTAAACTAAATATTTAAGTCTTAAAAAATAAGACCACTGAACCATAGAAAACTGGTAGGTCTAATTATACCTTAGAACCAGTTTGAGGGAATATATATAAAAAGATGAACCGCTGAACTGAGTGAAGGTCATTTCCTATATAAAAAAATAAAAAATACAATATTGATAAAAATTTAGTGGGAAAGTATTATTAAAAATGCCTAGAAAAATATATATTTTTTAATTTTTTTATTGGTTATCCTTGACTCAGGGATGATTCCGGCTATGTCACCTCTTGAGGGAGGGAGGATGTATTGTAGTAGAAGTAAATAACCCATTGAAATCTATGTGAGATTGGACGCTAGAATGGGCTAGACCTACTCAAAGCCAAGTTCGTCGAGCAGAGGCTGATCCCTGTGAGAAAGTGACTAGAGGAAGAGAGATGGAAATGTTGGTACTTACCAAATGCAATACCCCAGATCAGGGAAGGAAGCAACAGAACAAGAAGAGGCAGCCAGTGCATAACCATGAGTCATCCTGATATATGGCACTGGAGCAGGAAAATTGGTCTTGAGTGCTTGCCAATAAGCTTCAAGAACATTGGACATATGAGCTGGCATCAAGCAAGGGATACTAGGTGGGGGTTGCCAAATCATGTCCCAATCAAAGCCATCAGGGGAAGATACCTATGAGATGTGCCAGAAATGAGATAGTCATTCAGGGAGAAAATGGCATCCTGAAGACAATGACTATGAGCTTCTTGGAAATGAAAGCAGAATGAGAAATGGAAGCTCTGAGAGACTGGAAGCTTTGTAGCCCAACTTCTAAAACCTTGGCTGGCAAAGTGAAGAGCATAGGCTGCAACATCTTGATCTAGAATGTTTTTGAGATTGAAGGGGTTCAGGGCTATGGATAGAGCCTTGGTTACTCAGGTTCTCAATTCTGAGTACAGAGTATGTAAATGTTCACAGTTTCTGATGGCTAATTCAGTTGACATAACAGCTGTTTTGTAATATTTGCTGAGTCAGAAAAGGATTATGGAAGCAAGTCCAATATGGTGAGGAACAATTGATTGAGAGTGGAGGGCATTGCTTCTGGAGGATTGACAATGATAGTAGGAGTATCTGAGAATGGAGATGAATTTTGGAGAGTTTCAAAATCTAACTTGAGAATTGACAACTGAGGGAGTATTAGTCATGAGTCATTCGAGACAATTGCTAACCTGGTCTCACATGGTTGGATACTGTTTCCTGTAATTCCACGGAAGGAATGGCCATGGGTATCTGACTAGGAGTATGAGTCCTAGGGGGACCATATAAGAGGTTCTGTCACATATACCGACTCATCTGTTGGAAGAGCTGAACATCCTTGTCAGACATGCTGTTGAGAAGTTGTTGGTACCAAGATTACAAATTTGACATATGAGCTGGATGAGAGGGGGATGTCAGACTTTTATAATAGTCAATATTATGCACTCTGGAATCAATTAAGCTCTAATTTTGGAGAAATTAATCTCAAAAATTAATGAAACAAGCTCTTCAGATAAGAATTAAGAATGATTTGAGCCAAGATACTATTATGAGAAAATGACAAGAGCAAATATAAATGAGCATTCTTAATTGTGCTACAAAACAAACATCAATGACAAGAATCTCATGTCAAGGATGAGGAGGAAAAATCAGGAAGCCAAGGATGCCAGACCAAGAATCATGAATATGAAAATGAGTCATATGCCCTGATGGGGGGAACCTGATCCCAGGATCAGTATTGTCATGAGTAAATCAATCAGCCTGGTTTGACAGAAGATCATAGGGACTGTGCTCTAAGTAGGTGTTACTGAGGAAGAAGAAGAAGAGAACCAGATGCTAAAGTTTGTCCTGAGCAGCATTGAGTGCAGATTCACTGTTCTCCACTAGAACCCAAGAAGTATTTGACTTGGTGTCCAAGGTGGTATTCTCCCATCCCAATCCTATTCTCACTGAAAATTTAGGCAAGAGGGGGTTGCCCCTGTAGTGAGCACCAATCATTAAAATTCAGGGGCTTTGCTGTTCTTATACAATTATTAACCCCTAATTGATAGCTGCACAGGTTCAGTTTGTGCACTCTTCGCGTTGGTTGATGATATATGATATATGATTGATAATAGTATAAAGACTATTATCCATAGTTGAATAGATAATCAGTGTTGGTCCAACACTTGACCTGATTCCTTCATAAAATACTCTAGATGTCTTCAGTTGGGATTTATTCCCTTATCTGCCTAACTTAATCCATGCTCAGATCCTAGTTTATGGCCTTTCCTCTAGGCTCACGGATTCTACAGCAATTATCATCTCAGCTCATCTTCTCTTCTAAGGATCCTCAACCTCTACTCTTAATCCTTCTGTAGAGTCCCCAATTAAAGCACACAGCAATAATTTCCTTAAAGATGAATATAACTAAAACTAATAATGAATTCCGCTAAATTCTCTTTTTACAAAGTGAATTATTGGTGAATTTATAGAGGGAATTTGGAGTCCAACACTCAGTTGGCGCCTCAGCCTTGAAATGGCAGCCGTTGCCATTGAATTACCCTTTATCATCTCATCAGCAATGGTCTTCCCCATCCTGGTTAGGATTCCTTCATCAGAAATCCTTGAGACCTAAAATGGAAAGAGTCAAAAAACGCGTCCCTATTGTTTTTAACTTGATCCCAGTGAACCAACCATATTTGGCTAGTGACCTGCTTAGGTAATGGGGCTTGTTACCCATTTTGGCAGGCTGCAAACAAACTGATCAATTTGCTGGTTGCAGGCAGCATCACTCGCCTCACAACTTGCTCCCTAAATTCTCAATTGGTTGGTGATGAAACCTGACCAATCCATTGGTACACCTGATAGTTAATCATCAATAAACTATCAGATGCCCCATATTATGAGCAACTCTGCACAAAGAGACCTTAAGAATTCACCTAGAAAACCCTCAACAGATATGACCCAGGCGAATTATCTAAAATCCTCCAAACATTGTTAACCCAAAATTGGGGTCAACTGATATTCAATTCACTCGCTATAGGGAATTATCCCCTAGCAATCCATGGTAATCTAGACGGCTGGAAAGGTGGGCAAAAATCCCAACACCTGGTTAAAATATGCTATGGATGTGTGATACTTTTGGCTCTTTTATAGATAAGTTTTACATGTAAAGGTGGAGCAGCCTTGGCTTCTAATTTAACGTAAAATGTCACCATCCTAGCACAAACTTAACACTTAACCTAAGCAGAGCTGGCCACCACTTAAAAAGGTTTATTGATTGGGTTATCAGCACTTAAAAGTGGAACCCGCACCACTATTGTCACAGCTTTAGCTTACTAAACTTCAAGCTTTGTAAACTTAAAAGGCGCTAAGCTCTGTAAAGAGTGTAGTCTAAAAATATTGATCAACAATAGATAACTTTCAAAGGTATGTGTCAGGGGTCCAGCTACATTGAATTGGCTGGCCAAGCCGTTTAGGCTCCCAACAAGTGACACAATTGTCCAGGTGGGGTGGGCTGAGCCATCAGGTGGGGTTTGGCTCAGTTACCTTGGGGAATGGAAGTGCATATGGTAGGTCAAATTGAGCCCAACCATTAAAATACTAAGTTGATAGTTAAAGCGAGAGCAGATAAGCAGTTATGTTTTTGTAAGCCCACAACATTCAGATATGACATATATCCCTTTAATATCTGTCTTGTTCTAACTTGGTTAGCTTACAAAGAAGCGCTTTGGTAGGAATTGGAGTCATCTATATCCAATAACAATTGTTTGGAGCTATTTTCCAAAGAAATACTAGTAAAGTGTTATTAATGAGACTCAATTACAAAAGTAAAGCCTATTTGTGGTTCAAGGAGATGATCCCCAACAATCCTACTAGGTGGATTTGGTTTTAAGGGTATTAATTACCCAAATCCCTATTTTAAATCAATTGTTATCCTGCTAATTGATAAAGGTGGTTGAAGTTACTGAAGCATTGATAGTGCTTTAATTGACAGTAACTAGTAGATTAAACCAAGATGAATAGCCTACTATAAATGGGACCATCTAGTACTAAAAATAGCCTACTATAAATGAGTAATTATTTCATTACCTAAGTATAGTCATTAACTTGTAGTGGTTAATCTACTGAGATTGGTTAAAGATGATGGAATGCGCTATTTTGGAAACTGAATTAGGATTGCAATCTAGTTGATAGTGAACGTTGACTAGATAGATAATTGAAGAGTTAATTTAATGTTGATATAGTTCTGCAAGGTAAGTTCATTGATAGCAAATGACATAAATGATAAGGTGTCAACTGAAGGGTTGAGCCCTGACTTCCTCATATAACACCCTTGAAAATTCAATATAGGAGATTATAGATTACAAATTTATTAAATATTTATCTTTGTTAGAAGAGTCAGAAGGATCAATTTTCTTTTTCTATTATCTCAAGGAATCAAAAAGTATATACCTGAGTGGGGTTGGAACCAATTATAAAGAAGAATTGAATGGCTGATTGTCTCTATATAATCAGCATTCTTTGTTATTCTTACATCAAGAGTCAGAACCTGTGCAGTGAATTTAACAAATAAGTTTACACAAGCACTCTTGGGTAAGAGGGAACTGGAATTATACCTCACAAGTGTAGATCAAGGGTTTGACAGGTGGATAAAAGGGAAATCTCAGATTTTGATTGTATAGAGGAGCAAAAACTATGGCATACTTCTGGTGACCACCCATTAACTTGAGAGGGCTGTTTCAGGTTAGAATTGGTAAATAATGAGTTAGGATAAACTTTGCATCATTTAGCTCCAAATCTGATTCTAGTTGTTTCTTAACCTAGCTATTGTCATTGTGATAGGGGCCAGCTAATTCAATAAAGGTGAGTATTACAATATGGCTACAACACAAAGCAATATTCAAACATGTAAAAACTTTAAGTCTTAAGAAAGAATCAATCCTCAAAGCTTGACTACTGCATTTATACTTAGGAAAAAGGGGACCTATAACCCCTTTGATCAGCCCCACTTAGCTAACACTGATCTGGCATATACTATAGGTGAGTATTAGTTTACAGCCTTCCCAACAGGGGACCTATATCTTTCTTACCACTTCCCAGTCTAGCCCCAGTTATTCTACCTTAATAGACTCCCCACGCTATGCAGGGAGTTCAAACAGTTAAAGATGCCACCCCTTTTTATCAAACCTCCTTTCCTTAGTTATCTCAATTTAAAACTTACCACCACCATATCTGGCCAGATAGCAGCATTATGACCTTACCATCCTGTTAAGGGGGTACAATCACCCCTAGAGCTAAAGTTACAGGTTGTTGTTGCCTTTGGGCTACCCATTGAATTCTCAAAAATGGCGGGTCCCTTACATCCTTCAACTAAATTTAAATCAATTCAACTCATTGACATATTGTAAATTTAAATCCTTCACAACTTCAATCCCACTTTTGATTTAAACTTGGTTCAATACCTGATCTAACCTAATACTGGGATTCATGGTTACCTCATACCCCATGAAGTACCCCAAATCTTGTATTAACAAGTACTTTTGTCACAATTCTGGTTTTTTCTGGATATAACACTGCTCTCATATTTCAGAGATATATGGCAGATCAGGCTTCAAGACTAATGGAACTATTTACATCAAAAGCAATTGCATCAAACCATAAAGTATTTAATAAGACCAAAAATTAATTAAGATGAGGACCAATCGAAATCAACAACAATAAGATCCTAACTTTTGTCAAGTTGTCATTGGCACCTGGTCACAAAATAAATGACACTCAAAAAATATTCCAATTAAAGGATAATTGGCTGCGGTTATCTTAAAGGTCCAGGAGTCAACCTTGGCAACCAATACCATTAAGTTTTGGATAGGTAAATGACTTACACATGGCTCCCATAAGCTCCAGAATTTCCACTTAGCAAATTAGCTTATAAGCGGCTCCCCTTCCAAAAGTTTACTACTTTGTGTTTTGAATTGCTTAAATAAAAAGACTACCCAATATGATTTGGAAATTTTGGCCTATCATTAAGTTATTCCAAAGCAGATAAGGCTGTAAATGTCACAAAAATGGAACTAGCTTTGGAACCATGGTAGCTTGCATTCCTATTGTTGAACATCTGCCTATTGTAACAAACCAAGCTTTTATATGTTGTTAAATTTTGACTCATGTTCAGATTTTCAAATCTGAGTTGAATATTTTTAGATAAAAGATTTTGGTTTGTCAAGTTTGGGCGCTGAGTTATGCCTCACCTAAAAATCAACCATAAAAAGACATGCCCATCAATTCCAAAGCTCACTTTGGATTTTGCCCCTAGATTTCCCACCCTGGGGAGCATTGTCAGTTGCTCCCCAAATAAGCTCTGTTTGGAGGGCCCTTTTCGATTCATGAATGATAAATAAAGCTGTTTTGGAGTTTAAATGCCTCATTTACCTATTGCTCTTTTTTTGGACTTTCAGCTCTGAGGAGTTTTTGCAAGGTTTGTGTCAGGATTCCTAAATAAATCAAGGATTTGTGTGTGTCAGATGAAGGGAATTGAGCCTGATCTGATGAAATAGATGTAACTATTATTGGGGATAATCCCAAATCAAATTCAAGACATTTCAATATTAATGATCAACCCCAATTTGTGTGATCAAATATTACTCACCTGAAACCTAATATATTAGGGTTCAAACCCAATCTATGTGGCAATCAAATCCTGTTTGACAGATGTGACCAGAATGCCGCAGAATTCTCAATTGGTAATGAGTATAGATCTTAGCTCAGAACTCTTGGAGATTTACTGAGAAAAACTCCCTGATATCCCATATAATCATGTTTCTAAGCAAATAAACTTTACCCTTTTTTGCCATTTATTGTATTAGCCAAAACTCTATTCATAGAAAGAAGAAAAACTTTTCAGTAAAAAAAGGTAAACTTTATACTACCACCCTTGAACTTCTGGTCTCCTGGACTCTTTGATAAAGGACAAGTGGTTTAAAACCCCTCTGTCCTGACAAAACTAATGTTCCCTGCCAGGTATACCCTAAGTTCATGGTGAAACCATTACAGTAAACTATAACCATTTGGCTTCAGATCCCTCTTTAGATCATAAACGCCTTGGAAACATGGCAAATTTACCCGCTTTTATATGTGGCTTGGAGCAAAGAATGCTCACCATCGAGCAACACTGACATAAACTCCAAGAAGCAACTACTGAAAAAGACAAAATTTGGAAGTTAGCACTGCTTTTCACCATAAGAATGGCTCTTCATACTGCTCATGATCAAATAGATTTAAATATTAAAGATATCAACAACCTACAAAGTCAAGTGGACGCTATTCATCCTCACGCATATTTCTGTGATACTGGATACTCATTAGGTGAAGGAGCACCTCCAGTGTCAGTTCATGTCATCTGGCCTCTAACCCCCAAACCCCTTCAGTGGAACGTTTAAACCTTTGTTCAAAGAGAAGTACATCCCAGGCAAAATGAATTTTCTCTTCCCTATTCTGTTATGAAATCGCTATGGAAGAAGCCACTAACAACCAACATCTCAAACTCCTAACCAACTGTCTTAGTCACATAGCTCAAGTCATCATGGTACCTCATCTTATGCATTGCTGTACTTGAATGACGCCAAGACTGCCTTGCTTCAGGAATTTGGGAGCAACCTAACTTTATCCAATCAAAAGCAAACTTTTATGGGCCTAAAACTTAATTTTGGAGAAAAATCACTGAATTTTCTCACCAATTTTATCTTGAGGCTTAAACGTTGGTCACTGGAGTACATTTTACGTTAGATTATGCTATCACTACCTCATTTTTGGCATTCAAAACTATGCCTAATATTCTACTCTATCTTAAAGTAGTGAAGTCTAACTTGACGTCTCTTCTCCATATAAAAGAAGTCATCTTGGAGATACTGCCAACCTATTCCACCCCCATGGGCCACCTCATTTTAATAATAAGCCTGAACCCCCAGATGTTAATGATTACACCTCTAACTTCACCTACACCTAAATTATTCTGCACCTTCTGTAAGAAAATAACAACACTATAAGCTCTTGTATTTTTTGCAAAAGTAAGGAGGCAAAAGATCAGTCAGTATAGAGCAGGAGGTTTCCTATGATGATGACAAACAAGTGCCTTAAGACCCTTGTTCTAGCGCTAGTTCTATGCCCAGCACCTCAGGATGTTTTGTCTTAGCTGCGCCTGCAGAAGTTAAAGTTCCTATTTCTTTCAAGGATATAAAGATCTTCAGCTTTATTATTTTTACATTGAATAATTACCCAAACAAGTTTGGATGTCAGCCCCTCAGTGGAAAACCAAGCGTCAGCAGATAAAACCTTAAAATGCATTAAAAAGCTTTAAGTTTGGCCGCGGCAAAATTCTCCACTGGCAGCTACAAATAATGAATGAAAGTTTACTAGCTGTTAATTCTCACTTTGGCTCTTTAGTTCAAGTAGAGGTAGTTGTTCCTAAGGTTAAATTCCTGGCTATATTTATACTGCTTACCAGTCAACATTACCTTTTTAACTTATCCAGAAAATAAAAAAGGCTCCAGATTTGACTCACAAAGTTGAATATGGGATGGCAGGTAATTAGTCAATTAAGGTAATTGGAGCATATTCTGCCTTACCCCTCAAATTTGGGAAACTTTTAATTACTGTTCCCGCCATCACATTAAAAAATGATAATTATGAGTTTCTTATCAGAGTGCAACTGATATAGGAGTTCAACTGCATTATCAGCCATAAAGAAAAATACCTTTCACTATTAAGGTATTGGATCCTGTTAATTTTTAACTCCCATTCAAAAGTAAAGGAGATCTCCAAAAAACGAGCATGCCACCTCAAATATCTGTCATCCATATGTAAAGTCGAATATCAAGTCTTAGAAAAAACTAAGTTACCCCCTGAGGCTGTGAACGCTGATGATGGGATCCCTTTATATACCACCTATCCTATTAGATAACTTATAACTCACAAATTATTGTGGACATAGGGATCAAGATTCACATTCCTCCTAATCAAGTTTTGAAGCTAAGTGGATACCCAAACCCTTCAATCAAAGAAGCGTTAACCTGCCCTGGAAGTTTGGGTCCTGCTTACAGGAAATCTATCTCTATCTTATTAGGGAATCTAATGAATCAAACCCTCCAAGTCCCTTGGTATGCCCCTAACGCTTATGTAAAATTATGTCACATTGTTATATAGCCAGCATGAGTTGTTTTGGCTCTTTACAATATTTAGGGTTTAATACTTAACCACAATAGCTCTGGTTGAAAGTAAAATTTGGAGACAATTTCACCTCTAAAGAATGCCAGAACGTTGAAGACCTACTTGAGGAGTATTGCAATATCTTTTCCTTGGGACCAGGTGACTATGAAAAAATGTCAGGGGAAATTCATTAAATTAAAACTGAGGCTCACCCTCCATTTAATCTTGGACATAAAAAATATAAAGTTGAGGAAGCCCAATTGGCCCTAGAGTTACAGCAACTGTTGGAAGCAGGGTTGCTTGTGCCCTCTAAAAGCCCATGGTCTTCCCCGCTCTTATCAATTAAGAAAAAAGATTGTGGCCACAGTGTTGTTATGGATTATTGACAACTCAATTCTAGTTACCAAAAAATAGCTATCAGTCGCCACGTATAGATGATTTCTCACGCTTAGTGTTGAGTTCCCACCATTTTTGGCTATGGATCTCGCCAGTGGGTACTGGCATATATTTGTCACCTGAAAATTGTAGAAAGTGCACCCTCATTTCAAAAGAAAGACTATTTGAGCTCACTTGAATGCTGCAGGGGTTATGTAACGCCCCTTACACCTTCCAATGCGCCATAGATGGAATTTTAGGTAATTTTAAAAGCTCTTATGTGCTAGTTTATCTTGACAATATTACTTTTTTCAAAAAACTTTATGAGCACATAGCTCATCTAAGGCAAGTTTTCTAGTGGTTACGCAAGCTTTGACTAAAACTAAAGCCGTCAAAATGCTCTTTTATTTAGAGAAAATTGATTTTTTTGGACTACAAGGTAGATAAAGCTGGTATATCTAATGGATGACAAGGTTATGGTCATCTTTAAGATGTCCCCATAAATCCCTATATGATAAACAGGTTTTGGGATAGTGGGATATTATCGCCAGTTTATTCCACACTTTGCTGATACCTCCAAGCCTTTAGTATATTTATTGAATAAGGGTATACCCTTCCTATGGAAAAAGAGCAACATCATGCCTTTGACCTACTACGCATTGCTCTCTACCACTCTCCAATATGTATACATCCTAATTTTGATAAAACCTTTCTCCTTTTTAATTATGCTAGCGATATAGCCATAAGAGCTATACTATCTCAGCACAACGAAAATTTGGTGGATCATCCCATCTTACTATAGCAAAACCTTAACCAGAGCTAAATGTAACTATAGCATTATATAATGCAAATGCTTGGCTATACTACTGGCTATTAAGCTTTTATGACCTTAATTTTTTGGTAAACATTTTACCATAAATACCAATTATGCTTCATTGCAATGGCTACAACAAATAAGATCCTGATGGGAGGTAAGCCTAATGGCCATTAAAACTTAAAAACTACAATTACTCCATAATTATTGACCACAGCCCATTCATCAAAATGCAGACTACCTATCCAGGCTCCCCATATTAACTCTTTCTAACCTAAGGAAGATTGACTCTACGACCTATTAACTCAATTGCATTTATGGAAAGATGAATTCCCAACCCTTCAGAAAGAATTAGATAAAAAATTGTCAAAACTGATAAGTTAGAAATGGAAAACTATACAAACTTGTATCTCAAAAATGGGTGCTTATATACAACCATTAGCTCAAACTGACATCATATTGAGGTACATCAGCAAGTTGGCCACGTGGAATTTGGAAAACTTACTAGTGGATCAAGGCTCAATGTTACTGGGAAGGAATGCTTGTCTTGATCTAAGATGTATTAGAATCTTGCCTGATATGTAAAAGTTAAGCTGGACCTAGTTCACGACCTCAACATCCAGTGGTTCCACCCTGTGAACCCTTCTATACTATTAGTATTGGTGTTGTGGGACCCTTCCCTTGAGCCTCTAATAATCATTAGTTCCTCATCCTAGCTTTAGATCATTTAACCAAATGGATCAAAGATGTATCTCTACCCTCTTCTCTGGAAAAAGCTACCGCCACGTTTTTTTATAATTGGATTATCACCCATCATGGGTGTCTTAACATAATTCTCTATAATAACAATCAAATTTTTTGCTTTTCACTGGTGAATGATTTAGCTGAACTGATGGGATCCACTCAGTTTTTCACTATGTAACATCCTGCAACTGATGAAATGTTAGAGCGGGTAAATGTCACTTCAACTTTAACTCTTTGGAAAATGGCCACAACCCACTTGACATCACTTTCAAGCGAATTCATTAAAAAGCATCTGTTAATTTTCCATCGCCACCTACACCATATCAGTTTTCCATTTATGTCAGAAGATCCGCCACCTGCTACCCCAGCGTGGGGCAGCAGCGCTCCACCTGCTAACATTTTCCGCCCAGCAGGAAAACACGTGCAAACTGGCTCATCCAGTCTGCCTAATGCATTGAGCTGATTTGTCCCTCCAAGGGACTTATTATTACACTTAGCGTGAGTCCACCCAACCTGCACCCACTCACTTTCCCTACCCCAATCCAATATTCGCTTTTTCCTCTGAGTTGAATATGGGCGTCTCTTCATTTATGCCAACAAAGTAATAATTGAGCTGGCAACAACCACGTTTTCACCAGTGGATTTATTGACTTCCACTCTTATAAGGGCTATTTTGATATTGGCTTTCCCACTGAAGAGGACGCAGCTGCTGCAGCAACCACGCCCTTAATATATAAAAACACACCTATTACCACAACCTGTACATGCCTCCCCAGTGACACCACAATGGTGGTGACCTTTGCAAACCTTCCTTTGCACCTTACCCCTCAAACACTCTATGAAGAATTGATGATGGGGCTGTCCAAATATGGTACAAACCTCATCCTCCACTTCCTGGTCCCAAGCAGAGCTGAATGGTTAGCGGCACCATGGGCAATGGCCACCATTACCCCCCTCCAGCCAAATATAGCCCAGCACATCCCACCACGTGCCCATATCCCATCTGCACCAGATCACTTCTTTTGGGCTCATATTGACAACGGCCGCACCGTTTGCCCCCTCTGCCATGAGTTGGATCATTCCAAAAAACTGTAGCTACAATAAAAAACAAGAGGAATCCGCCAAGCCCACACATGAGGCCACACAAACGGCATTTGAATGGGGATTTTGGCTGCTCCCACCTGTAAGTCTTGGGGACCAACCCTTGAAGCTGGATAGGGTGCAGCACCCTTTCTGGACAAAGAGGGGCCTCAAGGCTCTTGTGGACCCTCTGTCACAACTGGGTGACCTCACCCATGTGATAGACAAGCGCTTGGTGACAGCTTTTCTTCCCAAAGCCACCCCACTCCCATCCCTTCCTCCTCTTCAATCCTGGTAGGATTGATAGAGGGGGTCTGCAGGGAGGTGTTCACATTAGGGGGCTTGGAGGGGTTCCGGAGGCCACCAACTCCCCAGGCCAGCTATGGGGAAAAATTGGGAAATTGCAATTTCCAGTGTTGGAGCCCAGCTATTAATTTCTGGACTGGGGGGGCAGTTCAGGCCATCCAGGTTCAGGAGCCAGATTGGAACATAACTCAGATCGAAAACCCAGGTGCAAGAGGTTCAGATCATTGGGTCCAATGTTCTGAGGCAGTTCCAGGAGGTTTAGATCATGCAAGCTGCCCAAGCGTGGGATCAGACCAAATTGCATTGAACCTGATCCATGGACCCCTGCCTTCTGAGATGAATCCAAAATGCCCAAGCTGAGTGAATCAGCTGAGTTGAGTCATTGTGACCTGGATTGGCAGCATCAATTTGGCTTGGTCATAAGAAAAAGAAAAAGTTGCAAAAATTTCCAAGCTTCTGCCAAATTGGGAGCCACCTTTCACCCCCTCCGAGTTAGCTAACCAAATTCCCTCCCCATTTCCTGAACAACCAATCCCCTGACTCCTCCCTATGCCTATAAAACCATTTAAAAGACAACTGGCCCCACCAAGGGCAGTTGTTGGTTCATTCTTTTTAGCCTTGTCAAAATAAAAATCTGTGTATCTGCTTAGTTTGCCACGAACTCCACCCACTCTTAACACAGATTTAAACACAATTCCATCATTTAATCTGACAAGCGCACCATCACCCAGATCCTTTTCCCAATGTTTGCAGACTGGATTATCCAGTTGCTTGATCCTGCCATGTGGCAGCGGATCATCAACGCAATAATCTGGCCTGCCCCTGAAGGTGAGCCTACTGTTCCACTCATTCCTTCACATCCATTAAATTGAGCCCATTCCATTTATTTGGACATCAAGTCCACTGAGTCTGCTCCCCAGGGGGAGTGGTCTCAAGGCACCCCTGGCCCACTGCGCATGGGTTCAGCTCCATTCGCCACCCCCAACACTGCAGGTCCAGCTCACCAGCAGGACTTAGAGTGTCCCCATTTGGGGAAACTCAGTTTCAGCCCCTTCTATGGGGTTTCCTCCACCTCTTGTAACGCACGGGCTCTTGCCAATATGAGAAAAACAAGTTGGGTAGCACCAGCCATGTCACCAACCACATGACTGATAATCCCGCTGAAAACCACCCTCTCACCCATGCGCCATTTCTTAAATTCACGACGTATTTGTGGACCAAGGTTCTGGCGATGCTGCAAGCAAGCAGCATAGCTTGACCCCACGTTAGGGCCACGAATGAGGCCAAAGCCTGGCCTAGCTCACTTGCTGAGCTCATTATTCTGGCTTCAGATAGAAATAAACTTTTTTAAATAAATTTTAAGCAAGCAATATGATTTTTTATTTTGATTATAGTGTTTGAGAAAACGAAACTGTATTTCCAGTTGCCATTACTTGTTTTAAGGCATTCCAATAGTTTAAAGTATTACAATAAAACCCTAATTTTGGCTCGCGAGAAACATCCAAATTGTGGTTTAAGAAAGTCCTGTATCCCACATAATGACCATTTGGAGGATTCAGGATGCCAGTCATTCAATATGCTGGATCAGTCCTTGTTCATGGGTCCTTGAACTCTTACCTACCATCGCCTTATCTAAGGATTTTTCTAATTGGTCTGATTTCCCAAATTTAACCTCCAGATTTGTACACGAATTTGATTCAATATTCATAAGGTCAATGTGCAGATCAGGCTGACCCCAATCCATCACATCACCCCTCGCAGATACAGGAACTCTCAGATCTTTTTGGGGCATCGCTTGCACTCCACTGGAGTTTGCCAGGTCGCTTCCTCTACTGGGTATCACTTCCATTTCACCAGGAACTGCTGGTGACCCCTGACCCAATGCTCCCCCAAAATCTGCACGACCTCATACTCTTGGTTATACTCTTCTCATGGATTCAGTGGCCCAGGTCGTTCCAGTCCCCACCCTCAAAATCCTCGGAGTTGAGACCCATGAATCACCAGATGGGCCTTTGACCCTTCCGGGAGGTCCAGTTCAAACACCACCTTGTTAATGACCTGGATCACCTTATAAGGGCCTAAGAACTTTGGTCTGAGTTTCCAGCTCTTCACCGGTACTGCATAATTTTTTGCCGCCACTAATAACCACTCCCCTGGAGCAAATGATGGGTCTGGCGCTCTCCACTGATCCGCATATTGTTTTTGTCATGCTGTGGCTCGCTCCAGGTTATTTTGTAACTTTTTCCTAATTTCCATAATTTTATGGGATAATTCGTCCGCCCCCTGACATACTCCACTGTTTGATCCTCCACCCAGCGTTGGATTTGATCCATGATTAGCAAAGAATGGAGACATCCCTATTGACAATTGGTGGTGGTTATTATTTGTGAACTGAGCGAGTCTGATCCAAGAAACCCAATCATTCTGTCAATCTGAAATGTAACATTAGAGGTATAGCTCCAATATTTGGCATACTCTTTCCTTTTGGCCATCAGATTGAGGGTGGTAAGCCAAAGCCCTACATGGCCAGATCTTCAAAATTTTATTTAACTGAGGTAAGCCAACCAGGGGATGGACATTACCAACTATACATGAAAACTAAGGAAATAACTGAAAAATATAAAATTGGGCACCCCAGGGTACTCAAGTTACCCCTGTTGCCAGCGGGACTGCCAGGCATGGAGGTTGGTGTGCTACTCTGAGGGGGTTTCCCCTGCTATGGAGCAGGTGTGAAGGAAATGGTCTGTGTGGAGGAACCAGAGTGGGAACCATGATTCTATGAGCGCTTTTTGCCTTGGTCTCATATATCCATAGAGCAGGCTTGGAAGTGCTCTAGTAAGTGGACATGGAATCTGTTAATAATCCTATGAATGGTTGGGACCGTGCCCTTGAACGCATCTAATGCAATTGTGTGTATTGTCCACATTGCAATGGGTATTATTAGGGAGCAGAGGGTAGATGGGATTGGTGACTCGATCTGGAGTGCAAAGATACTTTTTGATATTGAGAATTCCTGTTCGTTTTGAATCTTGAGCAGGCGTGCGACTTCCTGCCATATAGCTTTGGTTGGGGGGCATGTTTTTAGGCGGTGATGTAGGGATCCCTCACCTCCACATACTGCACATGTTTTGTGGAGGGAGTTGGAGCGGTCCGCCGTCCTATAGGTCCTTCTCAAACAGCGCCAGGCGTTTGCTCTTATCCTTGGCTGTAGGAGTAGGTTGTGTCATTTTCCATATTGCTTTCTGTGTAGTTAAATCATAGTGAATGTCCAGCATATCTAGGTATTCTATCTTAGCTATGCTTGGGGTTGTTGCGAGCATATCCCTCTGGGGGTGGTTTTCTGGGTTTCTTAATTTGAATTGGGGGCTGGGTCATCCCCTTCCCTGTATAGTACCCATGTTCTCTAAGGTCCATCCCATACAGCGGATAGTTCAGAGGATATGTTTGAAATGAGGGGAGGTTCCATGTGGACCCGTTGCAGTAGGGTGTTTGGCAAGGTATGAAAGTAGTCTGGGTGGACTATGTGGGTTGGTTAATTTGAGCGCCTGTGCAAAGTTAGTCCTTGCTGCTCTGGACCAATGTTGTTGCGGGAGGTCTTGAGCAAGGACTTCCTTTATCCAGGTACCTAGGATGTGATTGGCGTGGTTTTCAAAATCTATTAGTCCCATGCCTCCGCTTGAGCGTGGGCCAAATAGTGTTTCCATCCGTATAGGAGGGTGAGAGCCAGGCCACAGCCAGCCCTGGATAAGCGCGCGGATTGAAGTTATAAAGGTAGGTGAGAAGGCGATCGCGTGGGCAGGGTACCATAGTATTGGGAGGATGAGTGAGTTAGCAACTTTAACTTGCCCTGTTAATCCTGGGGTTCTTCCCTTAAGGGAGGCGACGCGTTTGGATACCCATTGTAACAGGTTACTTTCCATTGTCTCGTTAGCATATCCCCCTGATTCTAGCCAAATTCCAAGGTGTTGGACAGGAGTGGTGGTGGGAGGTGTTGAAAAGGGTAAAATGATTGGGTTTTTCTTCTTGTGTTGGTATGAGGTTCTGATGTTGTGGCCCAGTTGTTTGTGTATTTTCCTAAGAGGATGATTTCTGTCTTTCTTTTGTTGAGCGATGCATTGATCACCTTTGAGTATTCCTCTAGAGTGCATTCCAGCTGTCAGGCATCTTTATTGTTTGCTATACCTGCTATTCAGTCATCTGCAAAGGCCAGTATCTTGACTGTTGGTTGTCCTTGTGCGGTTATGACCATGAGGCGTGAGTCAGTTATGCAGAGAAGTGGGTCAAAACTGAAATAATACAGCAGTGGGCTGAGGGGGTCCCCTTGTTTGAGCCCTCTGTGTGGTGTGATCTTGTTAGTCAGGAAGCCAGGGCCGCATACAGCCATGGTTGAAGATTCTGTTAGGAGCATCGCCCATTTTATGAATCTTGGTGGGAGTTTGAAGGCATGTAGACATTCTTTTAGGTATGGCCAGCTAACACGGTCATACGCCTTTTCCTGATCCAAGAAGACCAGGGAATCAGTTGCTTTGGATTGGAAAATGTTTGCAACAGGGTGAATGTTGTTCCAGATTGAACGCCCTGGTATAAACCCAAACTGGCTGGGTGATAGGACGTCAGATGCAATTGCGCCTAATCTAGCTGCTAAAATTTTTGTTAGACTTTTTGTGTCAGTGTTGGAGAGTGCAATTGGGCGCCAGTTAGCCAGGTCCAACTTGTCACCCTTTTTATACAAGGTTATAACGTAGGATTCATGGCCTCCTGGTAATAGGCGTGTTTCCAACAAGCACTGGTTCATAGACGCTAATAGGAGGGGGCGATTTGTTGAAAATATTTTTTGTAAAATTTGTAGGGTATCCCATCAGGCCCTGGGCATTTCCTACGTGGTGCACCGCGAATTGTCTCCCAAAGCTCCTCCCATGTAATTAGGGATAGTATGTTGTAATTTGGTGGTGTACTTTGTATCTTGGCAGTTTGTATAAATTCTTTAATTTTTGTGAATCTGTTGGCATTTTGCAATATAATTTGGTGTAATAATGGTGTACTTCTTTTTTAATACTTGACCTCCTCAGGGATTCATTCAGTTGCCATGGTGCCGTTGGTCTTGCGGACCTGTGTGCATGATGGGCTGGTTTCCTGCAGGAGTGGAATTGGCAGAAAAAGTATGTCAAACAGGTTTTGCCTTCCTTTATGAACTTACCTTTGTTTGATACTTTGATTCTGTGTTGGTGTTTAAAGATGAGATTGTTAAGTCAGGCAGATATTTCTGCCCATTTGCGTCCCCAGTTGGGGCTATAGCCAGATCTCAGAGTATTTATCTCCAGGTGGTCTAGTTCTGCCAAGGTACGCTTGATTGTGGCCGTGTCCGTGGTGTACTTACATGATGCAATATGTCAGGTTTTGTTGATTAAATCTTTTTTGAAATTTTCCCATGTTCCAATGGGATCCAAAGTGAATGGGGCTGTGAATTCTGGGTTTGTAGCCTCGTTTTTGACCCAGTTGGATATCTCAGGCAATTTTATGTTTTCCAGGTGAAGTTTTCTCCAAGGTGACACCTGTGTGTGGGATTGGGTTGGCACTAACTGCACTGTAACCAATCGGTGGTCAGAAAAATTGATCTTTTTTGTTGTATTTTTGGAGATTCTTGAGCAGTGGGATTGCGGGACAAGGATGTGGTCAATGTGACTCATCGATATGAGCACTCCCTCATGTATGTTGGGCTGCGTCATGTGGGGAAGGAGTGGTGAACTGGGGGGAGAGCATCCTGTAGGCCAAGAGATGCCTTCATTGTGCGGAATTCAATGTGTCCAGGTGGGTTTCCCCTGGGATTAGGCCATTCATCCGTATCATGGTTGTCCCAGCAGTTAAAAAGCCTAACATAATGGTATCTGGTGGGAGGGTGAGAGTAGGAATGTTTTAAAAAAAATTGTTTTCTCTTAGTTGCAGTGCACAGTGCATAGACATATGCTATCGAAATTATTTCCTCTTGGCATGTGATTGTTGCTACCAGGACTCAACCGTGTAAGTGTGATGACGAATTTGTAATTTTAGTATTTTTTGTTGTTTCAGACAATCACCCCACAGTGAGAAATCCATACTGATTGTGATGGTGCGACCCTGGTTGACCAGGATCCTTCTTCCCCTTGTATACAGTGGGTTTCTTGGATGGCCAAGATGTCTACAAGAGGTTTTTGCAGGAATTCCAGCTTTTTGGCTTGGGACATATGAGCCCTGGCTCCCACGATGTTTAGCGTCCCTATTGACACTGAGGTGCCCACGTCGCCTCAGGAGCGGTTGGGAGGGCCCTCTGGCCCTATCCCACCGTGGCTCATTTTGGCCATTCTCTGCGTCTGTACTCCAACTCTTTCACTGCCATTGTTGGTTACCTTGATCTGACCCAATAATTCACGGGAATTGCAGTTTTTTGCATTTGAGTCAACCTTTGCTGCACAGGTCTCATGTTGATTTGATGCAGATTGTTGATTGGATTCTATATTTTTGAGGTTCAACTTTGGTGAATTGTGCACCACATTTTCGCTCAAATTGCGGTTGCATTGTTCCTCAGTATGTGCATGACTGATGTCACTTTGTGACTCGGTCAGGTTACTGTGAAAATTTTTGACCTGGGCATATTGTTCTGATTGGTTGGCTCAGTGAATATCTGAAATATCCTCCTGAATTTGTCTGGGGTTAATGGCGGACTCCGCGTGTGCCGCCACTTTGGCCGCTGCTCGCTTGTGGGCTTTTTGTGCCACTTTACATTCTTTGCGTGTAACTGGGTCCACGATGGAGTATAGTCCATCTTCACCCCAGTGGAATGGGTGGTGACCATCAGTCATTTTGGCGAAGTTTTCATTATCTTTGTCCATTGCTTCCTCACAATAATCGTTTTCCATTAAGCCCTCTTTCACAGGGCATGCATGTTCCTTGTGGCCCAGTGAGCCACAGTGGTTGCAAATGGGCGGTGTGTGTTCCAGTGTAACTAAGAATGCGGCTGACTGGCCCCCATCTGCAAAGTGAAATTCTGCTGTGCAGGAAATTCTGGATAAGTCCTCTTCCACTTCTGGGAAGGGGTTGATTATGGCGATAGCTTTGCCCATGCACAGGTTGGGCATCAGGCGAAATTGCTGTAATTCAAGTTGCTGAATTTCTCCATAGGCCATGAGACCTTTGCGGAGCTCCTCCTTGATTACTTTACAAGGAAGGTTGGTGGGGAGTGAGTTGAAAGAGATGAACAAAGTTTTCGCTTTGTTCCATCTGGTGCACGTGGTGCACACTATTTTTTTGCCTTGGGGAGGGCAATTTCCACACAGACTTTTGCTGCGGCATTGGCTTCATCAGCTGTTTTGAAACCAATATTGATCCAGCTGTGGCCCATGTTGTTAGTGGATACATACATCGCATGAGGGAAAAGTGAGGTCTGTGCCTCACATGTTTTCTCCCACAGGGTCAGTGACTCATTCCCAAGGAAGATTCTGATCCCATGCTCCACCTTTGATAAAGGTTGGTTGAACTGAATGTACATATATTGCGCATGCTTTACAGTGAATACCATAAACCCAGACGGTGTCTGAGTTTGCAATTTCTTTGCGGATTGGGTTCCTGGTCCCCCTCCAGGGCGTTTCTTGCCCTTAGTTGCACCGTTAAGTGCACCGCTCGCCACAACGCTCACCCATGTTGTATTATTTTTATTGATAAAGTCGCCCATCTCTCCTGTGTGTGATTATCCAAATTTGCTGTTCAAATTGAATTGTAGTAACTAAAAGTGATTGTTACGAGAAAGGCCAGATCTTCAAATTACTGAGCAAACTTGATTAGAATTTCAATGTGAATTGTGGCCCATGGTCCGAGATGATTTCTACTGGTAAGCCATGATGGGCAAAGATCTTGTCAATGAAAATCCTCGCGGTGTCATCCTTCTCCTGGCTCTTAGATAATCCTGTGATAAAATCCACGCTAACTGAGCCCTATGGCTGACTCAGAATTTGGAGTTGAACTAACTTACCTGCCAGCTGCTTTTGTGAAGGCTTTGAACGTGCACAAACCAAGCATTCTGCAACATAATTCTTTATATCCTTTTGTAAGCCAGCCCACAAATATTTCTGATGCACCAGGTTGATAGTCTTTGCTACCCCCAAATGACCTGCCAATGGATGGTCATGTGACGCCCACAGCACTTCCCGCTGCAGCGATGGGTTTGGTACCCATATCTATGAGTCATGGCATAGAACCCCATTTTTCTTTCTGTATGTCCAATGATGACTATGCTGCTGACCTTCAGCCATTTCCTCCCATACTTGCCTTCTGAATAGCGTACTCCTCTGCTTACTACAGATCTCCTTTTCCAACTCATCCTCCTCACTTACCATCATTGTGAATTGGTCTTCTCAGAACATGGTCACCGTGTTGTATTTTTCTAACTCAGACTTCTTGTACATCAGCCCCACATCCCAACTCAACCAGTCCACTATGGTGTTACTCGCTCCCAGATGGTATTTTACTCAGAATTCATACTGGGCCAGCTCCACATGCCAACGGGCTTAGTGCTGACCCATTATCCTTGGCTCCCAATAGTATTCCAGCGCCTGATGATCAGTATGGACTACAAAAGGGTGATGAGCGTACAACAAGTGGTGCTGCCACTCCTGCAGCACTGCGACCACCGCCAGAAGCTCCTTGTCATAGATCAGGTAATTCATTTCCACCAGAATCATTTTCTGGCTGAAATAACACAACGGGTGTTCTAACCCATCTTCCCCTTCTGTAGGAGTACCACTCCTACAGCGAAATTTGATGCATCTGTTTTGACCACGTAAAGTTTCTCCATATTGGGGTGGGCAAGAACTGGCGCTGAGATGAGTTTTTCTTTTAATTGATTGAAAGCCCACTCCTATTCTTCTCCCCATATGAACAGTACATTCCGTGTTAATCATGTAAGAGGCAAGGCCATCTTGATAGGTCTTTAATGAACCACCAGAGAAAATTTACAGTCCCCAAAAAACTTCAAACACCTGTCTGATCTGTTGGCGCCTTCCAGGCGCATACCGCCTGAATTTTATCTGGGCATATCCCTAGGCCTTCTCTGAATACCACATTCCCCAGGAACTTGACCAACGCTTGATTAAACTCACATTTTGACATTTTCAGCCGCAACCCCACCCCAGCTAGCGCCTTTGGGACTTCTCGCACATCCTGTACATGAGCCTCCTTGGAACGTGAGAACACCAGAATGTCATCCATATATGCGATACAGCACCAGCTGATCAATTGACTGAGTACCTGGTTGATCATTCTTTGGAAGACTGCTGGGGCAATGCGCAGCCCAAAGGGCATTACTCGGTATTGGAACATCCCCAAGTGGCACTTGAATGTCATGTACCTTTGATGCTCCAGCCTCACAGGCACCTGGTTGAACGCATCAGCCAAATCAAGCTTGGTAAAGATGTTGCATCCTGTGACCATCGGTAGGATATCTTCCATAAGTGGCATTGGGTAAGGATCTGGTTTGGTAACTGCATTTGATCTATGGTAATCCACGCATGGCCGTAACTCGCCACTTACCTTGGGCACTAGTAGCACCAGAGATACCATGGCGGATTTTGATGGCTTGATCAAGCCTTCACTCAACATGGATTGTACGTGATTCTCTAACATGGCTTTGGCTCATTTGTTCATCAGGTACATCGGGCATCCGTGGGGAAGCTCTGACCCTTCTTTGAAATGAAAAGAAAATGCGAATGGCCCAGTAGGGGAAAACAGCGAATCCCTTTTGGGCCCAAAGACCCCCACAAAGTCTTGGTATTCCGCAGGTAAGCCCTCCTCCTGCATAGCCCCCAGAGTTCGAGGTCCAACTACCTTCTGGTCACCCACCAGCAACCTACACCTCATTGGTGGACCCCTTCTTGGGTACAAGGTTATGTTACTGGAAGGCACGTTGATCTGTGGTCTGAACTGATGCCACCACCGCATCCCAAACACTACAGGGTGGGTAAGGTTCTCAATTGTGCAAAACTGTGTCCAAAACCCGAATGGGGCCTGCTGTATTCTCACTGAAGGGCTTATGTGCCATGATGGCGCCCTTTGTGTGGCATCGGCAAAAACTACCACTGGTCCTTCCTGCACCTGCAACTTTAAACGCTCCACTAGTGCCAGTTCAATATAACCTTATTCTGCCCCGGTATCAATTAAGCCATAGCCCTCTCCATTCCCCCATCCGCATGCATCTCTATGGGGATAAACAGATGAGAATAAAGTGAAGTAGGCGATTTATTTTTAGATGAGTCTTTCATTTGCAAATTAGAGGATACAGGTCTCAGCATATAGCCTGGGCGTCCTCCCCTACAACATTTCCCACGTTTCTCAGGGCTGAGTGCCACCCCCTTGACTGGAATGGTTGCTTACCAGAGACTGTCCCTTCCCTGGTGACATTGACTCCTCCCACCAGTCCCGTGCCAGTGTTAATTGTTTCTTGACTTGAATTGCTAAAGCTACTTCTTCCCCCAGCGTGGCTTGGACCTTCGCTGCTGCCAAGGCTGCCAGAAAATCCGGTTGCAACCCCTGGTGGAACATTCGTGAGGATTGGGAATCTGTAACTTGAGCCGCTTTTGACAGTGGCCAGAAGACCCATGCATACTCCTCTATTAAACTATGGCCCTGGCTGACCGTTAATAATGCTGACCAGGCCTCATCTTTGGCTTTGTCCGGGCATGTTACCTGGTCACCAACTCTACACACTCCTTCATCAAACTGGGCAAGCTTTCCTGTTCCTCGATGAGTTCTTGGAACCATCCTGCCAGTTCTGGAGGTAAGGCATCCACCACCTGGGCGATTTGGAGCGTGAGAGGGGATCCCCTCCATTGCTTGTGCCAACCGCGCCTGGAAGCGGACCCGCGCTATTACTTGGTGAAGTTTATCCAACGCCTCCATGGATAACGCCACCCAGTTGGTGGTAGATTTAGGTTTTGCTTGGATCATTATAGTTTGCTGAGTGGACGCCCCTCACGATTGTTCTATTTCACGCAGCAAAAACGCCAACAAAAATCCTACCATAACCATGGTCAAGACATCTCAGTTCCATTCTTCTCTGTTGGCAACCACCACTTCTTCCCAGGGCCCCCACAAAACAGAGAGGAATGTATTTGAGTTTCATTTCATGTAACGCACGGGCTCTTGCCAATATGAGACAAATGAATTGGGTAGCACCAGCCATGTCATCAACCACATGACTGATAATCCCGCTGAAAACCACCCTCTCACACATGCGCCATTTCTTTAATTTGTGACGTATCTGCGGACCAAGGTTCCAGTGATGCTGCAAGCAAGCAGCATAGCTTGACCCCACGTTAGGGCCGCGAATGAGGCCAAAGCCTGGCCTAGCTCACTTGCTGAGCTCATTATTCCGGCTTCATATTGAAATAAACTTTTTTAAACAAATTTCAAGCAAGCAATATGATTTTTTATTTTGATATATTGCGTTTGAGAAAACGAAACTGTATTTCCAGTTGCCATTTCCTTGTTTTAAGGCATTTACAATAGTTTAAAGTACTGCAATAAAACCCTAATTTTGGCTCGCAATAAACATCCAATTTGTGGTTTGGGAAAGTCCCGTATCCCACATAACAACCATTTGGAGGATTTGGGACGCTGGTCATTGTTACGCCGGATCAGTCCTCATTTGTGGGTCCTCAAACTCTTACCTACCATCGCCTTATCTAAAGATTTTTCTAATTAGTCTGATTTCCCAAATTTAACCTCCAGATTTGTACACGAATTTGATTCAATATTCACAAGGTTGATGTGCAGATCAGGATGACCATAATCCGTCACACTTCTACCCACATTCCCAACAACATGGTGGCCTCTGTGCCGCCCCCTGCTGGTGTACAGACCTCTCCTTTGAGTTCTGAAGGCCAGAAACCGCGATCCCTAGAGGAGTTGTTGTCCTCCCTGCCTCTCCCACCCTTGGGGGTTGCCCCCATAAGACTCGCAGTTGCCCCCAACGCAACCATCTGGTTTGCCTTGGGGGCCTTTGGTATGTTATTGAATGTTTGCTTTCCTCACATGTCCCATAGATCCCCACTTATCTTAGTCTCTCAGACCGCTATGCTTCTGGCATTCTGGGCCCTCCACTGGGTGCTCGCTCACCCTGTCTGGGAGCCCAGTCTAGTTCTTCTTAGCCACATCTGTGACACCACCCCCTCCAGCTGAACGTTTAAAAATCAGCAAAACCTTTGCAACAAAAGCCTAAGCCAGCTTAGTTTCTCACAATATACCCAATTCAGGAGCAGGTTTGGACCCAAAATCGATTCAACCAATTTCACACCCCAAAACTTACCCAACCAAAACCACGTCCCTCTGAATTTAATAATGCTCAACCAAAATCCCTGGGGATTATTGGATGTAATAACTGAATCTGGGGAAATTGTCCCACCTCCCAACTTTTTCAATTAATTTGGAACCATATCTACCTTAAGATTTTGATGCCCCATTCCCACCCAAGAAATATGTCCCCAAACCCACCGCTACCCCATTCTTGGGTGACCATCAACTTGCTGAGGCCGCAGTGGCCTCTCCTGATAGCTGCCATCTCTGCAAAGCCGTGGCACTCTCTATCACTGAATTTAATGAAGGGCTACATTTAATCAATTTCACTGCTGATTTCCCTGAGGTTGCAAAAGTGGAAATTGAGCGGTTAAGGGAAACTTCCACCTTGCTGTCAAGCAAGTTGTTGCACTGGCAGAATTTTCCCCCACCACGTGCATCACCAGAGCCAATATCACAAAATTTTCCCAGCTTCCCAATGCACGCATACAAGCCAAACACCAAGTTGCTGAATTACTGGAGGCTATGCTCCAGGCCCAATTTGTCAATAACAATTTCTAACAATTATCTTTTTCACTTTGAACCGCATCCTGCAGATGCTCCAACCCCCTTGCTCACAGATTTGATCCGCCTCTTCATTTGTGAAGATGAAATTGATAATCCGCCTGACCCCTTCTTTCCCTCCCCCTCCGCCATGATGGGATAAGCGGTTCACAACTGCTACACCTGGTAGGTTAATTTCCCTTTTTGTTTTGGTGTCTTGCCACTCATTTAGGGCGTTTGGTTTGTGTTTTTGGTCATTATTTTTGTATTGGTAATGTATATCCCCTGGTTGGCTTACCTCAATTAAAATTTAAATTTAAAAATTTTAAAAATTTAAAAATTTTAATATTTAAAAATTATTGAGGATAATTCCCATATAAATTCAAGACCTTTCATTATCAGGGATCAACCCCAACTTGTGCGTTCAATTACTCACCCTAAACCCTCTAATATTGGGGTTCAAACATGATCTATGTGGCGATCAAATCCTGTCTGACAGATGTGACCATCAAGCCTCATAATTCCCAATTGGTAATGAATATAAACCTTATCTTGGAACGCTTAAAGATTTAAAGAGAAAAATTTGATCTTCCATTCAATCATGTTTCTAAGCAAATAAACTTTACACTCCTTTTGCCATTTATTGTGTTGGCCAAAACTCTAAATATTTAGAGAAGAAAAACTTTTTAGCAAAGAAAATCAAATCTAAAATTTATCACCCAGGAACTTCAGGTCTCCTGCCCTCTTAGATAAGGATCAAGTGGTTTAAAACCCCTCTGTCCTGACAGTTGGGTTGGACCAACCACATTTAACTTTTGCAAATTAACCAAATGTAGAAATTTTGGTTTTTCAAAACACCAAATCTGCCCCTTACCTGACGTTGGTCTGCTTTGGCGCTGTCAGAGCACTAAGGAATATTTTATTTTATGGCACTCAGAACTGGAATAATTATTAGTGTTACATTATTCTTAAGTCAAATGTGCATCTGCATGTCACCAATAGCCAGTTCAGCTGACCACAGTGGTCACTGAGTTCCAATTGTTGAGGAACCAGCACCGGTGGGAGATAGTGACTGATGGTGAACCCTGGACCCAAAGTGATCGTCAGCTGAGTATCCCAGTGGGGCCTCCCACTCACCAGGGATTCAGTTGGCATCAAGGGGACCTGTTCCAGCAGGGCTCCCTCAGAAACGGATGGTCCACTCAGAAAGGGGACAGCTGTCCAGCCATGCTGGACTGCACGCACCTCTCATGCATCTGTTGGAGAAAGCACCTTCCTGGTAATGATAAGAAGACTGTCACCAACAGGATCCTGGAAGGGGGCGCAACACAGCCAAGTTCTGGGCATGCTTCATTTTGCTGTTGGCTAATTATGGGAGTTTAGTCCCAATTCTCCCTCACTGTTTATCTTTTTCTTGTGAGGAGCCCAAAATTTCTCCAGACTAAATTTTCCTAGATCTCAAGGTAACTCGCCCAGGAAGCCCTTATGGTGGCGGCCACCTGCTATGGGCCCCTCTTTGGGGACGGGGCCTTTCCTAGTGGGGGTATTGTAATAAACTGAGTTTTTCTCAATTGTTATATTTCAACTCAGGTTCTGATTTTCTGAATCTGAGGTTAATCATTTAACAAAAAGATTTTTTAGTTTGGTCATGTTTGGGCGCTGGATTATGCCTCACCCAAAGGGCAGCTATAAAAATGTGCGCCTGCCAATTCTAGAAGCTCACTTAGGAATTTTGCCCCTAGCTTTATCTCCCTGGGGAGCATTGTCAGTTGCTCCCCAGACAAGCTCTGTTTGGCAGGCCTTTTTCTATATATGCATGAAAAATAAAAGTTGTTTTGGGGTTTGCTTACCTCACTCACCGTTCATCTTTTTGGGCTTCCAGTTTTGAGGAGTTTTTGTGTGGTTGGGTTGGACCAACCTTGGTCAGTTTTGCTTAACTAAATCGATATAGGGATTTTGGCTCTGTTGGTGAACCAAATCTGTACCCCTACCTGGCGTTGGTCTGCTTTGACACTGTCAGTGCGCCAAAGCATCTTTTATTTCTGGCACTCAGAATTGGTATAATATCAAGAGTTACACCTATCCCTTTGTTAGTAACATCCTTCTTTTAGTGAGTTATGTATAGTATTGCTACTATCTGGTGTTCTGCTTGATTTTTATCTAAGTGTGCACATGACCCTATCTACCAATAGTATTTTCTGTATATAATTTCTGAAATAAATTTTTCTCTATTTACTTTGACATTTTTTGGCCTATTATTAAGTTATGGTATAAGCAAACTTTCCCGCCACTGCCACAGTAGTGGTACTAGCTTTGAAAGAAAGGCATCTTGCACTCCTATTGTTTAGCATCTGCTATCCCTGGTTAGTAGCATCTTTTCTCTTTAAAGAATTATGTACAGTGTTGATGCTATCTGATGTTCTGCACATCTTTACCTGGGCATGCACATGACCCTGCTTTCCCAGTGTCTGGAACAATAACTTACAAAAGTAACCTATGACACCAATCTAGAGGTTTATACATTATCAGGTTCAGGTCAATTATTTTACCCTAATTTACAACAGAAACTCCCAATTAAATACCCTTTATAAACGATGAGATTTCCTTTATACTGGTACTAAATTTAGTAATACTTGTAACTTGTATAAGTTACTAAAATAATGAAGTGAGGGGGTGGAAGGCGAGTCAATAGGGCATATGGCTACCAACCTGAAGGTTGCGGGTTTGATTCCTGCCCTTTGCACATCAATAGGGTGCCAGCCGAAGGAAGCTATTGGCAGTTAGTAGGTATAATAACACGAAAACCTTACCCATGACATAAACAGAAAAATCCGAGTCCTGATCTGGAGGTGAAAAAACTTTCTATGACAGAGTTGACCCTGCTCAGGTTTCATGTTGATACTTTCTTTCTCTATTTTGGTAATGTCCATCCCCTGGTCATCTTGCCTCGAATAAATAAAATGATAAAGTGACCAATAATATGAAAACCTGTTGCATGAAGCAACTTATTTTATCATGCCTTTTTATCTTAGCTACCATTCAGTGTTAGTGGCCGCCTTCACCCTTTTGGATTGGGTGTAATTGTTGGGTTTCCATTTTTGAGCTCAATGGTGCTATGCACAAGAAACCTGACAATAAATACTTGAAGCCGTCTAAAATTCATGTCAAGTATATTTATTAAGTTAAAGGGTGCTAATGAAACACTTATATCCCATCAGCCAGAGTATCCATCCTATGGTAAGTATGACAAAATGGACTTATTGATGTCAAGTAGCTAAACGAGATATAGAATTAACAACGTAACTTTATTATAGTATAGAATAGTGGTCTTTATATGTCACATTTAGCAATATAAGCCTCAAAAATAAAAAGATTGTTAAAATAATGGAAGGGGAAATCCAGAAGGGAGTCTCTTGGTCAGGTGATGCATTATGGATGGTATAATGCCTTTGTAGCATATTTTGATAAGATAAAAATAACTGTTATATATACTATATTGGATGAGACTTGGTATCACTTAGTTTGATTGTTAGCAGATTTAGTTCTTACCCTTTTTTGCAGGCTCATCTCAATTTACTGTCTCATGTATCACCTTGGTTAATGGTTGCCTGACATTCTGATGAACCTTTATTTTTATTAAGTGGTTTCATGTTGGGGTATCTTAAACTTAAATTGATCTGATGGAATTTTTTTAATATTGGTTTATGCCTTACATATATCAATTTTTCTATGTAGTTAATTATGGTAGCTTCTTTAACCACCTTCATGGGTCTAGGAATCAATACAGCTAAGTGAGTCAAATGGTAAATATTCTTCCAATAATGGACAATATCCTGAAATATGACATCACACCTTCAAGAATATTGACAGGGGAGAACTAATGCAAGAAGTGACTATGTACGTAGTTGATAGTTACTCTGTGTTCTAGAGACTTGATTGAATATTCATCCCCACATATGTAAGTTGTAGCATATGGTCCATCCCAGATGGAATATAATTTTCCTCCTTGAAGTGCTATATGATTGTGATAGTACATGTGACGGTCAAGGCTATGCCTGACCACCACATAGCCTTAGTTTCCCCTAAGGGGGATAATAAGGCTAAAAAGGTGAGTTGCGATGGCCTCAACCCTCAAAAATTAGGTGGAAGTTTTAATTTTAATTTAAATTATGTAATCAAAATTATGCCAAAAATGGTAATAATGACCCTCAAAACAAAAGTTTTGAGAATAAAATCAAAGGATGATATTGCCAATTTTTATAACTTGAAAAAAGTTTCAATGTGGCCCAAAATCCAGTCGCAATTTTGAATTTGTCTCAATTTGAATTTCAAGGTTCAAATTCTTTAATAGTCCCCCAATTTGCCAAACTATCCATAGACTCTGCGTGAACTCCCCAAGCACTTTTTTCTAGTTTCCCATTTCTAAAACTATATAAACTAGCAAGTGTAGGTGCTTAGAGCAGCTTTATTTTCTAGATTCCCTTAATAAATATATTAAAATCCAACAGAAGCTTTATAAATTTCAAATATATCTTGTTTTGAAAATCAAAAATCTGGTGCCATGGACGTCAGGAAGGGAAACCCAGAGCTAGAACAGTGTAGCACTTACATGCTGCCGCTCCTTAGGGATGAAACCCAGCTGATAATATTCAGTGTAGGAATCTCTTTGATAGTTCTATAATTATAAAGATGCCTAAGTAGCCAACAGACTTGAAATTTTGTTTTGGAGCTCTATCCTGTTTGGGGGCTATAGCTTTAGCTCTACTAGAAAACCTTCCAGAGCAACCGTTAGAAGTCAAAGACCTTACAGTATAGGACTAAGTATGAAAACTTAAAGGCTGGTAAAGGTTGGCGAGTTGCATTTGCTGCTTGACTTTCTCTTGTAACTGTTATGGCTAGATTTGTTACTGCCTCTGATTAAAGTTGTAAAATCTTATGGGCTAATCTTCTTAGCGCTTTTTATAAAATTCCTCAGCATTACCACTGGTAACTTCATGGGCTAATAAAGCCAGAATAACAGGTTTTATTCTTTTTTAAGGCTTTGAAGGGAGACATTATGATAATTAAATGAAAACTTATCCTATAATCCATCAATGCACTTGGGACATATTGGCCCAGTGTAATGGATTGGTAGTGGCCATCTTGAGCAATATTAAGACCAAAGTCCCATTCACTCTTTATACATTTCCTTTAGTTGATGGGTTGTAAGGTGCTGAAAATAGTTGTTGAATTACCATGCTCATGTCTAGAATTCTCTCAGACCTTGATGTAAAGTTCTTTTCATTCTAACATAGCAGTATCTGCAGGCACCCATCCAAGTAAATATATTTTATGAAGAGTTAGAAGTAGATTTAGCAGTCTGTGTGTAAAAAAAGCTTCACCCCACTTCATGAAATGATTGATCCTTACAAAGATGTATTCATTCACTCCAGTGGATTCAGGTTTTAGACTTATGCATCTAAACTAATGGTGTGAAACAGATGCTTTGGGTCATGGCTGATATTTGCATTTGTCCTTATGCACCATCTGTTTTTCATGTGATGAAAGTGTCTAAGCCTTCCACTACAAAGAAAAGGTTCCTTCCCAATAGTAGTGATCCTTGATCCATTAGTAAGCTTCCTGGCTCCTCCATGTCCTAAGGTATTGTGGGCTTCCATAATGACTGGTACCATTCCCAAAGGTCACAAGTAAGGTAAACAATTGATTCAAACTTTCTTGAAAAGTAATCAATTGAAAGAATTCTTATTTTTAGCATGTCATTTTACATTTTCTAAACTGGTTCATCCTTTATCTCCTAAAAGTATGTATTCATGAGTAGATCATGTAACCATTCAGCTTTGCTATTGTCTAAACTTAGTACGGGAAATATGGTCAGTCCATCTGTGTTCATATATTTCATTCCAGATTGGTGAACAATATTCATTTCATAGTGCTGAAGTTTAAGAGCCCTACGGGCTAGTCTTACTGCTGGATCTTTCATGTTTTTCATTCACTTAAGAGAAGCGTGGTCTGTCACAAATGTAAAGTTTTTACTGTACAAGAAGGTTTGGAAATGTTTCACTGCTAGGAGAACAGATAAGCACTTTTTCTCCATGATGCTACAATTTTGCTCAGCTTTGGAAGGCGTTTTAATATAATAAGACACCATCTGGGTAATGCCTTCATCATCCAATTGAGAGAGGATGGTACCTACAGATAATTTGGAGGAATCAATAAACAGGATGAATGGCTTCCTGTAGTCCAGATCTCATAGAATTGGTCTTCTCTTCAACAAATTCTTCAATGGCTTGAATGCAGTTATTTGTTTTACTCCTCATCTGAAAGGGGTATTTTTGGCAAGCAAATGGATGAGAAGTTTAGTGAGTTGAGCGAAGGAAGGGATAAACTGATGGTATACCTCATCATGTCTAAAAATACCTGTATGTCTCAGAGACTCTTCATCCAGACAACTTGGAGATTGCTACAAACTTATTATAAATTGGTGAATTCCTTCCCATAATATGGCGTATCCTAAAAACCCCAATTCCTGCTGGAAGAAGGTACATTTCACAGATTTTGATTTGATATGTGTCATGGAAATAGCAGAAGAAGTTTAGACCAGCCTGCAAGTTGAGATGCGTAAGCACCCAAAAAGCAGCCAGAATGCCAGAGGCATTGCTACCCAAATGATGTTGTATGGAGCCAGGCATTGAGAAATGATAAATCGTTGGTGTAAGACAATAGTGAATATCATCCTGAGAATGAACCAAATTGAGGATGCCCCAGACCCTGGAGGTCTTGCTGCAGGGGGTGGAACCACAGGTATGGTTTCAACAAGTTAAACAGTATATGAGGTTAATTCAACTAAGGAGACAAGGGGGCGGATCCTTACTTGGAGATGGTGGATATAAGGCCACAAGATCCCAGTATATTGTTGGAGAAAGTTCATAACACCAGGGTTAAATTGCAAGAAGTATCTGGCTCACCGAATCCAGTCTACAACGGTGGGGGCCATAGTGACCATGAGTACTGGTAGAGCCCATCTGATATACAGACTGATGGGCCACCGGAGAAAAGCCATCAGGAATGCGGCCAGAAGGGAATTAAGAAAATCAAAATTGATTGTTTTTTGAGGCAAAATTTTATTGCAAAGGAAAGTGAAGAAAATTGACCAACAATTTTCTCAGTGCAATGCAGTTGATTAAATAGTAGTTAATTGATGTGGGGACAAGCTGGGATTGAGTCCCTCAATTTTAACCTAACCAGCAAATTATTTGGAAATGGGGCAGATAAGTTCACTGGAAACTTACATCAAAGAATTCAGTGACAGGATGTGTCACTGTTAGTTTGACATTGAACGTCCAAACTGAGGCTCAGCTACGTTTCTGATGGTTGGCATGACAGCGTTTAGCCCAACGAGCAGTGGGAATCCCCCAAGGTCACCACATGAAGGGGCAGTCCCAATTGGTTGGGAATGGGTTTGGGATGCCCAACCCGCCCATGCCTGGTTGCTGGGCCATTCGTTCAGTCAAAAACGTTGCATTGGCTGCAACGCCCAATTTGCCAGAAGGGAGCTTTGAACCCTTGTCAATGGTGTCTAATACTATTACCTTCCTGTTGGGGATGATCCCCGACGATTTTGGGAGGGGGTTGATTTTTATAATCACAGTGTTGGACAAATTGAAACCGTCAGCAATTATGGGCAATGAATCAGTCTTCATCCCTTTTTGACTACATGTGATCTGAACATGGGGCTGGTTCCCACTCATTTTTTGGACTGATCAATTTCATTTCATCGATCTCAGCACAGATTTTCCTTATTAACTGTACTAGTTCTGCTGAGGTGAGTGTGGGCACCAGGGGAGAGATCTGAAGCGGAAAAGATGTAACCCAGTGCTCGTCTACCATGTGGGCAAGGTCACCCTGGGTAACAAGTGGTAAAACCACCCTCTTTGATAACTTCTTACTCATGAATGGGAAAAGGGCCCAATCAACGCCCAGGGGACATTCCCCAGGTCTTACATTACCCTTTCTTTTTTCCAATGGAAGGGCACCACCACCGGGAAACTGCACAAGGGCCACATTTTTGTGCGCTTTGGGTAACTTAATCACCATAACTGTCGCAACTTTTTGGGGAGGGCAGGAGCATCAGGGTGGGATTTGTGAAATGCTTCAATCAGTTCCATACAGTTTGCATAATCGCGCGCCTTGAACCAACTGTTTTCATAGACTGGATAACCTTTCCAAGCCACTAGATATTGAATGGACTGGCAGGACTTGCAGGATGCCAGGATATTCTCCACCTCAGCCTCTTCCACATCCTCGATGATGATCAGTTCAGGTTCCATGTGAATTTTACCCTTGAAAGGTGACAGCTGGGAAACGTGGAAGACGGGGTGTTGTTTCCAGTGAGCTAAAAGCTTCAACTGGAACGCACCGTTGCCCAAGACTTCCTCCACCAAATGAGGGCCCAAACGCTTACTTGCGAACTTATGGGAAGGGGCTTGTATTTGTAAATGACAGGTATCAAGCATAGCATAGGAGCTCACCATTAGATTGTGACCCAGGATCCATTTATGATCCATGAATTGCTCATAGTCATCAATGGCTTTGGTGAGGTGTTCCCACACTAAGGATTGAGTTGACCTAATATTTTCAGCGTGATCTGCGGCAGCTTGAACCTTGGGCCGCAAGCAAGGTCTGACCAAAAAGGAAAGATTATAACCCAACGTTGATTCATAGGGAGAAAACCCCGTGGACGCGTGAGTCCCATTGTTATAAGCAAATTGAGCGAGGGGAAGGTCGTTGGCCCAGGTGTCCTGTGTGGCTGCAGCATAGCAGCGCAGGTACTGTTCAAGGACTTGGTTAACTCACTTAGTCTATCCATTGGACTGGGGATGATATGCTGTGGAATGACAGGGGGATATTTTTAGGATAGATAAGAGTTCACTCCAAAACTACGCCGTGAACTGTGAACCATGGTCACTAATGATCTCCTGTGGGAGACCAAACATTGAGAATACATGGCGTACAAAAAGGCGGGTGGTTTCCTCTGACGTAATTGTGGAAGTACAAGGAATAAAGAGGAAAAATTTAGTGAAATGATCCACCACCACCATCACCGCTGTGAACCTGTTAGAACAGGGGAGTTTGACAACAAAGTCCACGGACACCAATGTCCATGGACCCTCCACCTTCTGTAAGGGGTGTAAAAGGCTATTTCAACTGGAGTGATTTGACAGCCTGAGCACAAGTAATGCAATCAGCAATCCAGGCCGGGACTTCTTTTGTCAAACCCGCCCAATTGTAGGTCCTCTTGATTAAGATGATGCATTTCTTTTTGCCAGGATGGCCGACCGTGGGGGATCATGATGTGCGCAGAATAACTTGGCTCTGAAGGAGGGAGGAACCCAGATGTGTGACTGAAAACAAATGAGACCCTCCTACAAGGAGTATAGGGAGTGTTTATGATTTTGGTGAGACAACTGCTCAACCAACTCCACGCCCTCAGGGCAGGCCATTTGGATGGTTAAGACCTGAGCAACTAGTGGGGCGTCAGGAGCTAGAGCGATGGAAGAAACAACAGGGGGGACAATCGACAGGATTTGGGTGGCAGGAATCATGGTAACGAGGTCCACTTCCTCAGGTTCCAAGGGGCAGTGGGCAGGGCTACAGCTGAGAAAATTGGGAAGTACGTTGAGCGCACCTTTTATGAATTTGCATTTGAACTAAAACTGCACAAGTACCAATAGGTTTGGGCTTGCCAGTGCACCAATTTTTGGGGTTTGTGAAAGTATAAGAGAGCCTGTTGATCCATGCGGACTGTTAACTCATGTTGAGCACCCTGTAACAGATACCTCCAATGAGTTAACGCCCATGCTACGGCTGCCAACTCCTTATCATAGATGGCCCAAGACTGCTCCATAGAGGTAAACTTCTGGGAAAAATAGGCGACCAGGTGTTCCAAGCCATTGTGCTCTTGGAGCAACACTGCCCCCAATGCTACCGAGGAGGCGTCACATGCAATGATATATAGCTTGGTGGGATCTGCATGTTTCAAAATGGGAGGGGACACAAACACCTCTTTGATTGATTCGAACGCCTGTTGGCATTCAGGCGTCCAGCAAAATGGTACATTCTTCCCTGTAAGGGGGTGGAGCGGGGCAGCAAGCTGGGAAAGTGCTGAGGAAATTTTTTCAAGAAAATTTTGGTTCCCAAGAAACTCCGTAGTTGTTTCTGGGTAGTCAGGGTTGGCCATTCTCAGATAGTATCCAACTTATTGGGAGGGATTGCGTAGCCATCTTTAAGGATGAGGTTCCTGATAAAGGTAACTCTCCCTTAAAGAACTCACACTTGGAAGGTTTGACGAACAAGCCTGCCTTATGCAAGGTGGCCACAATTGCTTCCAAGTTAGTAGCATGTTGTTTGGGAGTTGGGAAGTGAACCAGAATGTTGTCAATATATGCAACTGCGCAAGTAAACCGGAGGTCACCCAGTACATTGTCAATCATATGTTGAAACGTAGTGGGAGCATTTTCAGCCCAAAGGGCATCACGTGGAATTGATTAATACCTCATTTTGTCTGGATCGCTGTTAACCATTATTGCCCTTTCATTATCCAAATATGGTTAAAAGCGTTAACTAGATCTAGCTTAGAGAAAACACAGGATGTGGCAATTGCCTGGCTGATTGTCTGTTCCAGAGGCAGGGGGTAGGGATCAGAAACCGTTACTTTGTTCAAATGGCAGTAAGCCACGCAGGGATGGAGGGAGCCATCAGCTTTTTTGGCGAAGATGATGAGGGACGTGACTGGTGAGGTCTCCTTAAATGTTTACCCCTTTTTCAGCATATTTTCCAACCAAGTGTTGAGCGCAATCTCCTCCTCCGCTGTATGGGGATGCAACAGACAGCTGATATTCACCAACTCCATGGTCGTACAAAATCCACAGTTAAACCTAGTGTGAGGAGGCAGATGATCCACCTTTTCAGAGTCGAAGATGCTTCAATAATGCATTAATCTTTTAGGAAAATCAGCTGGTATGCCCGCAGAAGTGACGAGGGAAGTAATAGAACTGCAGCCTTGTGTTTTCTTGAGAGTATCAATCAGAGGGAATTCACCCTCCAGTTGATCATTGATAAATGACAACATATTAGACTCCAGGTAAATCTTGACATGTTGTCAGCACCACCATCCCACTCCTAAAATCACCAGAAACACCAAGTTCTACATAGCAGAGAAATGATCTTAGAAGCTAAACTGGTGTACCAAAAAAGGTACTGGCTGACGGATGACATACAAGGTCTGGGAGGCAGAAGAAGCCACCATCACTGAAAGACCCACGTCCATGTCCAGTTCTAATTGTTGGGCTAACTCGACACTCATGAAATTACTTTGGCCCCAGTATCCACCAGGGCCTTGAAGGAGACATGGTGAGAACCGATAATAATCTTCATAGGCAATAAGAATAAGCAAAGTTTTGTTTATTGGAAGATTTGACCATTTCTGTAGTGACTGAAGATGTAACTGGCAAATCAAAGAAAGGTTGAGGGCTTTTCTGGAGCAAAAATTGGAAGTACGAGGGCGGGAGAACTGACTTCCTCCATCTGGGCTTTTATAAATTCATTTACAGGTGAATCAGAGGCAGCCAACTCAGACACAGGAGTTGTGACAGGATCAGCATCCAGGTCCATCGCTGGTTCAAAGGAAGACACTCCATTCATGTCTTTATTGGGTAATCCTATCATAAAATTTCCCTTTTGATAGCGGGAAGCATGGCGGGGGAAGGCATTAATAGTAGTCACGGTGGCACATATTTGATCTATTGTTCCTTGTAAGGTGGACCAGACCTCATGATGAGCAGAAACCAAATCAAAGCCTAATCTAAAGACTGCCTGAAGCATATCATTAGAGTGTCACAGCTAGTGACATATTTCATGGAATTAATCACTCTTCTAAAGCCAAGTCCAACAAGCCCTTGGGCAGAGACCAGAGCCCCTAAGGGTCACTGATGACCTATCTAAGGTCATTGACAAAATTGGGTTTTGGCTTTGCCAGCCAGGGCTGAGGAAAATGGCTTATTTGAGGAAAAAACCCAGGTGGAAATCAAACTTAATACCCAGAAAATCATAAGATATGGGGTTACATAATCTGGCCAAATTTGAAAAATCTTGATTTTGTTAAAAAACGATGAATTTGTAGCTCATATCAGATTCCAATAACCACTGAAATCTTTGTGAAGCAACCCCCTATAAAATAAGTCCTAAGACGAGAAAGGCTTTGCTTTTCTCAGATACAAAGATCATTTTAATAAATCTTAGGATTTTGGGCACACTTCCTGTATTTCAGTTTTTCCAAAAAATACAACTCTGCAAAGTTCTGCAATAGCTGGAGTCCGTTTTCCGCTCTGGTTTGCCTCTACTGTTGTACCTGAGTCCTCCGCCTACTCTGCCACCTATTCTGCCGGCTCCGCCTCCTCCTATTTTGCTGCCTTTTGCCCTAGATTTTTCGCCACCCTTAACAGCTCCCAGGGACTCGTGTCCCTGATGATTGTGACCAGTTTGGTGTGCGTTTTGTTCCACAGATCTATTTGGAAACACAATAATGAACGTTTATTACGTCTCTTCATTTTGTTGGGTCACTTGGCCTTGTTGGCATACCTTTGGCCTGTGTCTTTCCCTCCAGCGACCTCCTGCGCTCCAGTTTCCCTGACAGAGAGGGCCAGCGTGGGAGCCAGTTCACGGAAGGTAGAGATCAAAGAAGCCAAGCTAGAGGCTTTGGCCATAGTATAGAGCAATCTGAATAGGTGGTCTGAGCATGACACAGGGGGTTTCAAGGCAGCTGATATGACAGACATCAGTGGAGTGGGGACTCCCGCTGGTGAGGAATAGTGCAGAAGGCCTCTAACCCAACGATGGGCCTCCCCTTCCACAGCGTTCAATAGTGTGACCCCTTGTTGGGCATGAGATAACACGGAGGCGTTATTAAGAGCAATTGCTGAACGCATTTGCTCCTCAGCGAGGGTGTCAAGAACTTGATTGGCTATCTCATGGGAAGGAACACGTGAACTTCCTTCTAGCTATTGGGAGGGGGAGGAGTAGAAATCCATGAAGCTTGGTCGGTCTGATCTAAACTTCTCCAAGGTAGAGCAAACTATTCCCAAAATCAGCAAGTGACCAAACAAACAACAAAAAGAAGGCTACTGATTGCACATTAATTTGGTAAAGGGTAACCACTGCAACGCCCACCTCGAAGAGCAGGGCATAAGTGGCTGGAAACAATGGTTGGTCGTTTATGTCATGGAAATGGCAGAAGAAGTTTAGACCGGCCTTCCAGTCAGGATGCATAAGAACCCAAAAAGCAAGCCAGAATTCCAGAGGCATTGCCGCCCGAATGACGTTGTATAAAGCTGGGTATTGGGAAATGATAAATCGTTGGTTTAAGACAATAGTGAATATCATCCTGAGAATGAACCAAATTGAGGCTGCCCCAGACCTTGGAGGTCTTGCTGCAGGGGGTGGAACCACAGGTATGGTTTCAACAAGATCAACAGTATACAGGATAATTCAACTGGGGAGACAAGGGGGCGGATCCTTGTCTGGAAAATGTGGATATAAGGCCACAAGATCCCAGTATATTGTTGACAAAAGCTCATAGTGACAGGGTTAAATTGCAAGAAGTATCTGGCTCACTGAATCCAGTCTACGACGGTGGAGGCTATAGTGACCATGAGTACTGGTAAATCCCATCCAGTATATGGACCAATGGGCCACCGGAGAAAAGCCATCAGGAATGCGGCCAGAAGGGAATCAAGAAAATCAAAATTGATTATTTTTTGAGGCAAAATTTTATTGCAAAGGAAAGTGAAGAAAATTGACCAACAATTTTCTCAGTGCGATGCAACTAATAAAATAGTTTCAATTGATGTGGGGATAAGCTAGGATTGAGACCCTCAATTTTGACCTAAATGGCGAATTATTTGGAAATGGGGTGGATAAGTTCACTGGGAATTGGCACTGAATAATTCGGTGACAGGCTGAGTCACTGTTGGTTCAACCTCAAATGTCTGAACTGAGGCTTGGCTACGTTTCCAACACTTAATATGATAGCATTTGGCCTGGCTAGCAGCGGGAATCCCCCAAGGCCACCCCACATAGGGGAAGTCCCAATTGGTTGGGAACAGGTTTGGGATACCCAACCTGCCCATGCCTGGTTGCTGGGCCATTCATTCAGTCAAAAGCGTTGCATCAGCCGCAACGCCCAATTTGCCAGAAGGGAGCTTCAAACCTTTTGTCAATGGTGTCCAATACTATTACCTGCCCATCGGGGATGATCCCTGATGATTTTGGGAGGGGGTTGATTTTTACAATAATAGTGTTGGCCAAATTGAAACTGTTGGAGATTCCAGCTGATGAACTTGTCTTCATCCCTTTTTGACTACATGGAATCCAAACATCAGGCTGATTCCCACTCAATTTTGTACCAATCAATTTCATTTTGTCAATCTCAGCACAGATTTCCCTGATTAACTGTACTAGTTCTGCTGAGGTGAGTGTGGGCACTGGGGAGGGATCCAAAGCAGAAGAGCTGTTACCCAGAACTCATCTACCACGTGGGCGAGGTTGCCCTGGGTAACGAGGGGTACAGCCACCCTCTTCAATACCTTCTTACATGGGAATGGGAAAAGGGCCCAATCAATGACCAGGGGATGTTCCCCAGGACTTACAATGTGGTTCTCTCTCAGCCATTGGAAAACTGACTTGAGGTGGCCCAGATGATTAGTAATGTTTTAGGAATTACTGTAATGTTATCTAGGTAAACGATCACACAGCTAAGTTTGAGATCTTTCATAATGTGATCCATCGCCTTTTGAAACAAGGCGGGAGCATTGCATAATTCCTGAAGAAGCCAGGTAGGTTGGAATAATCCTTTCATATATATCAATGCTCATTTTTCTTGATCTTATGGCGATAGATACATCTACCAATAGCTACTGATGAAGTCCATTGCAGAGAAGAGATTCAAGCCAGAGTTTGGCCAGAGCATCATCAATCTGTGGGATCAGATAGCTGCCTTCTTAGTGAGGCTGTTTAGCTTCTGGTAAATGATCACTATCATTTGACCAACATTCTAATTTTTTATAAGTAACAGTGGGGATGACTATGAACTCTGGGCGGGAACAAGTAATCTGGCATCCAATAGTTGTATGAGCTTTGTCTTCATGTTTTGCTCCTCTACCTTTAGCTTCCTATGTGGCCTCAAATGAATAGGGGTTGAATCTCCAATATTGATACTATGTGTACAGTCTTTCAGTTGTCATGTTTAAATGACATGATTGTGGGAGTGGATCACAGGGATAAGGAGGGTATGGACCAATTCAGAGGAGTCAAATTGGCCGCCATCCATGACCTTAGATTCACTGTAGATAAACGTTTGTTAGGGACAAGCAGGCACAAGTTCCCCATAGGAATCACGTGATGGGGCCCAGAAGTTACAGCATCTTGGTTAAAGATAACCCGTTATAGTTTAAATGAATATAATCTTTATATTTTTTTACAAATGGGGATTGGATTCATTTTCAAAATATAGTATTACAAACTATAGGGATTTAAGTTAAAGTTAGAATCTCAATTTGTTCTTATTTGAGATACAAAACTACTATTATTGGGGACCTCATTCTATTGGCTAGAGCCATTTTCCAATGCCAACAGATGAAATAATGCCAAATACCCAATTTTTTCTTAAATTAGTCTTGCCATGACCAACCTCTCTGTTGGTCCTTTCACTTACAATAAAGGACATTGGTTTTATCTATATATTTATTTATGCTATGCTAATTTATGTTGTACTCTATGTATACCTCCTTATGGCAGTATCCCAGATTTTTTCAATAAATAAAGTTTGAGCCATCATATTGGGTATGTGCACCACGCTCTCAGTAATAGGGTTTCCCTGGAGAGTTATTAACACTCTCCTCACACATGCAACTATAGTTGAATCTGATGATGAAAAAACATTTTGAAAGCCTTCAAGTAGTTAAGTACTTTTCAATTTCCTCCTAATTTACCTTATCAGATATTTTGATTTGAGCTAGCACAAATTAAATTGCTTGCAGGTAGGCCATAATTAAGGTGAGTACCAAAAAATGTATCTTTTCAATTTCATCAATGGGAAATGATTGACTCTTCCAAACTTCTTAATGTTTCAAAACTATGATATCTTGTTGGGTAGGCTCCTAGGTAGTAGTTCATATGGCCTTTAATAAGCTGGATTGAGGACTCTTGATAAACTCTCAGTTCAAACTTATTTACTCCACCACCACTAGTAATATATAACAAGCAGTTTAGGGGTATACTCAGGGTTATGTTGGTATAAATACTCTTTGTTATCCTGGTCTATTTTTACCTCCTTGGTGGAATAAAATAGTATGCTTTCTGCTGCATCTACTGAGTTTGGTAGCTTTTTCTTGTTCCTTCCAGAGTAGAGTATAACAAATTTAAAGCAGAAATAGGGCACTTAACCAGATAAGAGTAATCTTTCTTGCTGAAGTATTTATTATCCAGTACAATTGAAACATCATAGTTGAGGAGCAATAGATATCCTTCTTTCAGATTGATGACTCTGTTGTACTCAAACATAAACTGCCTAATAAGTATATCATAAAGACTATTTTCCAAGGCAGCTGTGGGAGCTGATTAAGTAACTAGCTGTCGTAAAAACAGTTTTTTGACTAGTAAGTAAGAATAGTTGGAGGAGAGTAGTTCAGATTTTTATAAGATTAAAGGCATATCTGATTCCCGAGAAAATCTAGCCTCTCAGAGTAATGCAATCACTCCCTCTCCTTGGAAAAATAGGCCTATGGTTAGTAGAAGGGTTATGCTGAACTGGCAGCCAAATCAGGGGAGCCATTATGAGGACCCTCCAAGGCCTTTATCTAATATAGTCCAAACTCCATAGCGGAGATTGGCTCCTTTATAGCCATGGAGGGGGTCTCACCAGGCGAAAATATTATCCCGCCTTCTGATTGGTCTAAATATAAAAATCACTGCCTCACAGGCTCATCTTCCCAGCTGTCAACTTACCATCTGCCCTCACATTGAAGCGAGGCAAGTCTCAAATGATCTGATAGGTCAACAGCCCAAATTACCTAATTCAGATGCGCCTAGCTTATAATGAATTTATTGTCCAACTCACTTTGAGCCTTGATACAATTGAAATAATAAGCAGCTAATAAAGAGAGAGTTCAACTCTAACACCCCAGTTACTAAAAAATTCATATAAAAATTAAACTTTTAGTCACTTTATTATTATTAGTCTGATAAGTGGTCAAATAACTCCTTAGTAATTATTTATCCTTGAAGTAGAGAATAGTACTTCTCCTGCAAATATTTGTTGGAAATTAGGTGCAAAACGCATTAGCAAGCAATACAAAAGACATAAAATTCCAACAAGTGGTGCTCACTACAGGGTGTAGTACACCACAAAGCAATTATCAAAAATGGAGGGTGTTGGGGTGAATAACCCTAAAAACCTCCCTAACTGCCTCTGACCCCTTTCTATATGATTTGGCTCAGCAGTTAGCCAGCGCACTGTCTAAACATGAAACTCTTGAACAGCGAATATGCCAAACCTCTCATGAGGCTGCTTCAGTATTATAAAACCCATATTTAGAGATAAACTTATCCCAGGTGAGAATAGCATTGCCTCATTCCTCTTCATGTATGAGGCTAGTATGGAAGGGACAACCAATCCTCAAAAAAATTAAAGCATATTCTCCCCTGCCTCAGCCGCTCTGCCCAGAAGGTGATAGTACCTTATATGGCCACCCATAAAACTTGGGCAGAAGTAAAAAACGCTCTTATTGAGGAATTTGGATCCACGCAGAGTTAGTTGTAGCAAAAAACAGGTATTTATGTGCCTAAATATACGCGAGGGGGAATCAGTTGCCACCTTTGTTTATTGTTTTTAGGATGCAGCTCAAGTTCTCCTACTCTCAAAAATGTTACCACTTAATGATGCTCTGGAGGCCATTCTGAATGGCTTAGCATCTCGCCCTTCTATAGCTCAGCATCTTATCTCTGTAAAACTCCACATCCGGACTATCCATGATATCATGGAGGCTCTGCTAGAGGTTTCAGATATCTATAACGATGAGGTTACTTCAGGAGTAGTGTCAAATCCACAAGTCTTCACCATTGAGGACTTCTCAACCATAGCCTCGCAAAAGGAATTAATGATGATCCCCATGGCTCCAACTGTTTTGGTTACTACCCTGAGATCAGCACCTGTGGTGCGTTAAAATATGATCTCCCTATTCCCTGCAAGTTGGAGGTTACTAATCCTATGAGTCGGAGTGCGCTACCATCAATGGGGCCGCGCTCTCTGCCATTAACTGTTGGCAAAGTTCATCATTTGTCAACTATTGAGCCTCTGCTCCGCCCCAAGTCCTCCACAGAGAGGCCTCTCCCGGTGGCCCAAAAGGCTGCTCCTAAGCCCAAACCTCTTTCTCCGGTGACAGTCACTCCAAACAACCATGGGATAAAGGACAATGCTGCTCAAACTAAGCTGCCTGCTCCTCCAATGATCATAGCCACGGATGGCCCCACAGCTACCAAAATTATGGCTTCCACCTCCACCCGCCCTTCTAGTGTCCACCCAATGTGTGTGGACAAACCTTTCTGATGACAAGACTAAAGAGGGTTATGAGGACGTAGGTTATTATGTTCTAGGAGCCCCAGCTGAAGTAGGTATACCTGATAGGCTGAACCCTTAAGGAGTAGATAAAGCCATGATCACTCAAGACACCTATCTTAATCAAGTGTTGGAGTGCCCTGAGGTTATTAATACTGCTAGCGATGCTGACCAGGTTATTGCCTGCTGATTTGACCTATTCATCATGTTCACACCCTACAGTTCATTAAAAATAACTATCTTGAGACAGCTAAAAAGCTTGTCTCTACTCTTTTCTTAAGGAAGTATTAGATCTCCCCCTAACTTTGGTGGGATAATAACTAAGGTAGAGATTATTAATCAAAATGTCAGGGTTGGGTCTATCTTGAACACTGGATCTCCCATGAACGTTCTCTCTTTCAAGCTGACTAAGGTTTTCTGGCTCTGATATCTAATATACACAGGAGTTTGGAACAGCGGGTCCCAAAAACACTCATGCTATTGGAGCCTACTCCTTTTTGCCTATTAGGATTGAAAATCTCATCTTGTCTGCTTCTTCTGTGGCCTTGGACAATAACACTTATAACATGCTTATTAGCACGCAGTTTATGATTATGTATGATGGTATAATCAACATGAAACAGGGTTACCTCTCCATACTCAGTTATGAAGTCCCTCTATTATTTAACAATGATTAACCCAATAAAAGAGAATACTCTTGATTAGTTAAGTACCCTTCCTCTGCTTTTTTTATTCTACACGAGCTCTGGATGCAACACAAAAAAGTTGCCTGATTCAGTAGACACTTCAGAAGGCATTCCATTTTCACTTCAGAGGATATAGTAATTAAGGCTGGTGAAAAACGGGTGGTTGCTACCAGTATTACGCTACAGATCCCCCAAACCTGTCTGCTTTATATAACTAGCATAAATGGAGTTAGCTCTCTAGAGCCCCGGGTGTTGCTGGGTATACTAGACCCTGCCTATCAACGACCCGTTATTATTTTATTGAAGAACCTTACTAATAAATCCATCATTGTCAAAAAACATCAAGAGATAAGGAAAGGTCCTCTAATCCAACTCAAAGAGATTGACAGTGTTCACTCTATTGGGTCAATGTTGGATATGGCTTTATCCACTGACCAGTTGGTGTGTACTCTGCCTAGCGTCCACAATTCAGATGACTTAACCCCGGATGAGCTTGAAAAAGTTCATTCTCTATTGGACATTTATGGAAATAACTACTCCCAGACTGACAAGGATTATGGGCACATGAAGGGATGGAGCCACATCATTGATGTTGGTGATGCCCAACCTATTAGATCTAAACCTTACCGTAAGTCCAAGGTTGAAGAGCAGCAAATGAGGGTTGAACTTAAGCATTTATTAAACGCTGGGTTATTAATACCGTCCCAAAGCCCTTGGGCGACTCTTCTCTTACTGATCAAAAAGAAGAGTGGAGGTCATTGGGTTGTTATGGACTACCGTAAACTGAATAACCTCACTAAAAAGACAGCTATCCTATTCCTTGCATAGAGGATGCCCTTGTACAACTCTCCGGCTCAATGTTCTTCTTAGCCATGGATTTGGTCAGTGGATATTAGAAAATGGTTCTTTCTCCTAAAATCAGGATATAAGTGCTCTCATTTGCAATGAAGGCTTATTTCAACCTACCCATCTACCCCAAGGGCTATGCAATGCGCCGGCATCCTTCCAACGTGCAATGGACCACATTCTGCGGGACCTCAAGCCAAACTGTGTGATCGTCTATCTTGATGACATGACCATCTTTTCTACAATGTTCACCAATAATCTCGCTCATTTAAATGAAGTCTTTCAACGCCTGCGGGCTTCTAACATCAAGCTGAAACTGTCAAAATGCACCTTCTTTTTAAAAGAAGCTAGACTTCCTCAGAAGATCATCTCCCAAGAAGAGATCCAGCATTTACAAGTTAAGGTCAAAGCCATCTCTAAAATGCTTGCCCTAAAAACTTCTGGGACATCCAAGATTTCTGGGTATGATGAGGTATCACCATCACTTCATCCCTAAGTTCACCCAGCTCAGTGAGCCCCTTGTCTGACTATTGACTAAGAACACCCCTTTTTATTGGAGTACAAAACAAGCGGCCGCGTTTGAGACGCTATAAAAATTGCTTCAGCAACGCCCTATCCTACGCCACCCCAACTACGGTATACCAATCATATTGTTCACTGATGCCTCAGACTATGCCGTTGGAGCCATCATGGCCAAATTGGACAGTAATGGCGTAGATCATCCGGTCTCCTACTTCAGCAAGATGTTATCAAAAGCTGAACGTAACTACAGTGTTACAGAGAAGGAGTGCATGGCTGTATTATTAGCTGTTAAACATTATCGCTTTTCCTATATGGCACATCCTTCACTGTGGTTAATGACCACGCCTCCTTAAAATGGCAACAAAAGATGAAGGATCCCACTGGATGGTTGGCCCATTGGGCCCTCAAACTTCAACATCATTATATGAATATTGAGCATCAAGATGGGACGCATCATATGAATGTGGATGGTTTGCCTCGGCTGCCTATCCTTCATCTGGACAACAGTGAAGTAAAGAGATTACAAGATCTTCTTATTACCCCCAATGTCATGTATTCAGCTGACAAGAATTAGACTGGGATCCCAATCAGGGTGCGTGAGCACCCAGTGGAGAGCCCAAAATTCCATAGGCACAGCGATACAAGCGACTTGTAATAGTGGAGTTCTAATGGGATGTGAGGAAAGTGAAAGTTTAATAATGTACCAAAGGCCACAAAGGAAAAATATGATTGCTATGGGGGCAACTGCAAGCCTTGAAGTGGCAACCCCCAAGGGCGTAAGAGACAGGGAGGATGATGACTCCTTCAGGGTTTGCAATTGCTGGCCTTCATGTTCAAATGAGTAAGCTTGTGCACCAAAGAGGGGTGGCACAAGGGCCACCACACGATCAGTGGTGAAAGTAAAGGGGTGAGGGAAAGCGTGAGAAGCTTTGGGGCTGAGCTCCCCTTGAATGGGGTGCTCCATGTCCCATAATTGGCCTGGACCATCAGCAGATGGACCAGGTAGGGGTACCACCTCAGCGAGTGGTGGATCAAAGGTGCCCCGGTGCTGCTCAACAGGGGAGCGGTTTCAGAAAAGCCAGTATGAGAACGGATGGGCGGGTTCACATTAAACGGATGTGAAATAACAAATGAGGAAATGAGTTCATCTTTAGGGGGCAAGCTGGCTTATTATATTTATGATCCACCGCCACATGACAGGGTTGAGTGACCAGATGATCCAGTTGTCAAACATTGGAATGAGGATTTGGGCAGCAGCACACTCTGCCAGATTGATCGGTGGAATTTTTGATTAATAAAGTATGTCAGACAGAGGCTGCAGCAAGGTGAAAAGGGTATACTTGGTTTATTGAGCGTAAATCATGAGAAGATAAGAGAATGAACTGACAACTACTCCTGGGCGGGGCAGTTGCCTTAAGTATTGAGTAAATCGCATGGGGAGGTATTATGGGATTGGTAATATGGGGTTCAGCGATGGGATCTGGTTGGCTGGTGGGGAGGCGGGTGGTGGGATGGTCAAAACCCTGGCAAAAATCAAAAAAATTTTGCAATTTTTTTCCACATTTTTGGGACCAGGCCATGTCAATGGTGCCAATCCAGGCCCTGACCATCGAGTTAGCTTGTTCATATGATTCAGATTTCCCAGATTCGTCCCAGGGGGCTGCAGCAGCAGGGCTGAGTTGTTCAAGACCTGATTTGAACTCTCAATTGGGCTGTTTGCATTATCAAAACTTCTTGGATCTGTCCCAGTGAGATGGGGCAACTGGTCCAAGTTGTTCAATGACTGGTCTGAGATCCAAATAATATCCTCATCTTCTTTCTGGCACCAGCCAGTCCAGACTGGCTCCACCAGGCTGAAATTTGCAGACCAGGCCCCAAGGTTGGTGCGAGCAATTTTCTCCAAATTTTGACATAAGTTGCCTGGGGAACGGGGGGTCCCAAGGGCCTGCCTGTGGCCCCTGGCTTGCATAAGCTCTCTGAAGACCCCCTCTATCAAACTTATCAGGGTTTAGGAGGGGGAAGGGGAGGAAATGGGTTATCCTTGGGGGAGAGCAGTCATCCAGCGCTCGTCTACCACATGCATCAAGTTGCTCAACTGTGACAGGGGGTCCACTTGGGCCCCTTTTTGTCCGGAAGGGATATTGTTGCCTATATAGGAGTAGGTGCTGGTCTCCAGGACTTACACCTGAGGCCTGGGACAATGAGGATGACCCATCCAGAAAATACTAGCATGACACTCCTGCAACACTAAGGTGGAGAGCAGAAAGTTATATAAGAAGGCAGAGTGAATTGGCTGCCCTATCTGTGACCTTTAGAATGGGTACTGGTGACCTTGGACGCCCACTCTACCCTTGGGAATGGTGAAGTGTGTCAAGAAATATACCAGATGAATCCTCCCAATAGTATCAGAATTAGGAATGTCATTATTTGGGTGTAATTGACAGCTAATCGCCTAGTTCAATACTGTTTAATTTAAATTTAAATTTAAATTTTTCAATGATAATTTGTTGCAGGGAAGGCTAACCTGGGGACAGACACTTCTGACAAGACACCAAAGAAAGCGAAACAAATGTAATAGGAGGACACCCCAGAGGGGGGTGAAAGGCGAGTCAGTAAGGGCGTACGGCTACCAACCTGAAGGTTGCAGGTTTGATTCCCACCCTTAGCACATCGATTGGGGTGCCAGCCAAAGGAAGCTATTGGCGGATAGTAGGTCTAATAACACGAAAACCTTACCCATGACGTAACCAGAAAAATTTGAGTCCCAATCCGGAGGTGGAAAAACTTTCTTCAACAGAGTTGACCCTGTTCAGGTTTCATGTCATTTCTTTCTTTCAGTAATGCCTGTCCCCTGGTTGGCTTGCCTCGGTTAAATAAAAAGGAGGACACCCCAGAGAAGCTAATGCTGTCTTCTGTTGCCAGCGGGAATGCCACTACTGGGAGGGGGGTCACGTGTATAGGGGCAGGCGCCACTATTGAGCACGTGTGTAGGAAGGGGTTTGAGTTGAAGAACCAAACCTGGAACCAGGATGAGACCAACTGACAGCGACGTGGTGTGAGGTATCCAAACATCCACGCTTGAAAGTGGTCCACTAAGTGTGACTGGAACCGGAAGACAGCTTCTTGAAGGGTGGGGGTAAAGCCTGATATGGCATCCAAGACAATCGTGTGGATAGTCCACATGGCGATTGCGACCACCAAAGCATGGAGGGAGGGTGGAAGAGGGGATAACATTGATAGAGCAAACATATCCCTAGACAAACTGAAGGGCTGTGCCTGATCTTGGCAAAGTAGGCGTTGTACCTCACGCCATATTGCTTTAGATGGAGGGCACTTTTCTAGGCGGTGAACCAGCGTTCCATACTGGCCACACACGATGCAAGATGAGTGCAAAGCATTAGAGAGTTTGGCAGTACGGTACACCCTTCTCAAGCAGCGCCACACAAGGGAACGGATATGAGGCTGCAGAAGAGGGTGGTGGGCGTACTTCCAAATGGCTTTCTGGGTATCCAGGGGATAAGGTATGTCCATCATGTCCAGATAGTCCACTCTGGACAAGGTATGGGGTCTCGTGGGTATCAATCCGTTCAGAATAAGTAGTCCCTGTAACTCCTGGGTGAACTGAGGAGAGGGGCGCCCCCTCTGGACTGTGTGCCCACAAATACGAATCCTCCACTCAGCGCTCTGCATGGAGAGGAGGATCCGTTTGAAATGGGGTGTTGTCCCATGTGGACCTGCTGCTGAAGGATGGGAAGCCAGATATTTCAACAGAGAGTGTGGGTGGGATGGGTTGGTGAGGCCCAGGGCGCGTGAGAAGTTGGAGCGGGCTGCGCGGGACCAGAGTTGGGCTGAAAATGTAGGGTTGGTAACGGCAGCGATCCAGGTGCCAAGGAGTTTGGCTGCATGAGCCTCAAAGTTGAGCAGGCCCATACCTCCACTATGGTGAGGGCCAAACATGACCTTCAGTCTCACTGGAGGTGGGCTGCCCAACCAAAGCAACCCTTGCAGAAGGGCATACAGTGATTTGAAGAAACTTGGGGAGAAAACGATGGCGTGGGCCCCAAACAAAACTTTGGAGAGGAGAATAGAGCTGGCTAGTACAACCCTTGCCAGTAAGGGAGGTAGGACGGGATCTGAGGGAGGCTATGCGTTTCGTCACGTTGTCCAGAATATGGTTTTCCATCACTATTGAGGCATACCCGCCTGCCTCCAACCACACCCCCAAATGGCGGACCAGGCCAACGGTGGGGCTTGGCACAAATGGGAGCACAAGTGGGGCGATGTGGGGTGGGCAGGGTAGGCCAGCGCGTGCGCTAGCTGATGGGGCGTATTGGAAACAGGGCGCTGAGGCCCAGCGGGCTTGATACCAACCAAGGAGAATGATTTCAATTTTGGAGGCGTTGAGTGCAGCATTACTTACCCTGGAGTAAACCTGGATAAGAACTTCAAGCACGCGTGCATCATGATTGTTAGACACCCCAACCACACAGTCATCAGCAAATGCCAACATTTTGACCAGGGCTTGGCCTTGCACATGGACCCCAGTAAGGCGGGAATTCCCATTTTGAAGAAGTGGGTCAAGGCTGAAGTTATATAAGAGTGGGATAAGAGGATCCCCTTGGCGTAGGCCCCTTTGAGGGCGTACTACATCCGTGAGAAAGCCAGGGCCACGCACAGCCATTGTAGCGGATTCCGTCAGCAGCATCACCCAATTGATGAAGCGAGGGGGTAAGCGGAACTGGTGGAGGCAGGCCCTGAGGTAATCCCAGTTAACTCTATCATAGGCCTTCTGTTGGTCTAAAAATACTAGTGCACCAGAGGCCGTGGACTGACAGGCGTTGTCCACGGTGTGTATGTTGTCCCAAATCAACCTTCTGAGTATGAAACCAAATTGTTCCGGGGAGATGATAGTAGAGGCAACAATCCCTAGACGGTTATCCATGATTTTAGTAAAAATTTTAGTATCAGTGTTGGGTAGAGAAATGGGGCGTTAGTTGGCCAAGTCTAGCTTATCCCCTATTTTGAATAGCGTAATGGTGTAGGCCTCTTGCCCTCCTGGTAGGAGGCGCGTTTCCAAAAGGCACTGGTTGAGAGAGGCAAGCAACAATGGGGATAAAACCTTGAAATACTTCTTATATAACTCATATGGAATGCCATCAGGGCCTGGACATTTCCTATACGGTAAACCGTGGATGGTGGACCAGAGTTCGTCCAGAGTAATCAAATTCATCAATTCTGGGAATTGGGAAATGGTGCGGATGTGTGCACTATTGAGAAAACTTGCCATTTTGGCCATTGGATTTGGTTCAGATTGGTGCAATTTGGAGTAATAGTTTTGTATCTCAATCGCCACTTTGGCTGGCATATCCACTACGGAATTGTCTGGCCTTTGCACCTGTGTGCAGGACAAGCTCTGTCGTGGTGCAAAGAATTTTTGAAAAAAGTAAGTGGAGCACATGTCACCCGCTGAGATGTGTTTAGCTCTGTACTGAACACAAACTCGATGCTTGTGTTGTCTCTCAAGAGCGTTAAGGTGGGCAGCTACTTCCGCCCACTTGTGACCCCAAGCAAGGCTGTAGCCCATGGCTGGGACGTTGGACTCCAGGTGGGCCAACTCTGCCAGAGTGCGCGAGATGACCGCTGAGGCAGATTGTGAGCGGTGGGAGGAAAGGTGGCGAGCCTGGCGGATTGTGTCCGCTTTGAAGGCAGAACAGGTGGATATTGGATCAGTGCAAAATGGTGCGATAAAATATGAAGTCATGGTCACAGATTCCATCCATTAGGAAAATCTCAGCAATGCAATTTCTTCCAGGTGAAGTTTGCACCAACTCGGAGCCTGAGCTGCTGGGTTGGATAAATGGAAGGATATTGAAACCATCCTGTGGTCAGAGAAATCAATCTCCATCATGGTGAAATGAGAAATTTGGGTACAAAATTTCAACGGCACTAGGATAAGGCCTATGTGGGACATGGACCTTAACTGGCTGTTGTGGATGTGGGGGCACGACATGTTTTTGAGAAGTGGAGCATGATGCGGCAAAGTTTTGACCAACCCTAGGGTGGCCTTGAGGATGCAGAGTTCAACGTGTCCCTGTGGTGGTGAAGGTGAGAAAGGCCATCAGTCATTGGATGGGCTCAACCAACAGTTCATGTCGCCAATGATGAAAGGGTCAGGGGGCAACGGAATGGAATTGACCAATGAGAAAAATTCCTGAAGTTCTCATGCACATGTCAGGGCGTAAATGTTGACAATAGCGTGCACTTCGTTGTCCCATGAAAAAGTGACTATGAGAACGCAGGCACTAAGGAAGGAGTCAGACAATATAAATTTAAAATTATTAATCTTTCAACTAGCACCCCACAGTGCTCAGAACAGAAGGAGAGGGAAGGGAGGAGCATGGTTTTTCATGTTTCCTCAGAACGGCATGGACAGTGGGTCTCCTGAATGGCCAGGATATCCACGGGTAAATTGTGTTGTAAAAAACTCAGTTTCCTAGCCTGGGATGGTGAAGCCTTGAGTCCAGCGATGTTCAACATCCCTAAAAGTAAAGGCTCCCCCATTGCACCTTAGGTGCGAGGAGAAGGGCACCTGAGCCCTTCAGGATTCTCTTGTTCTTCAAGGCGCTTGTTGGCGCCTCAGGTATGTGATGCTATGTAGTTGATGGTATGGGTAGCCTTAGTAGTTGGGTTCACATTGGCTTTTGCCTTCGCTTTTTTACCTGCTGCAGGATGAGATTTTTGCGGTGTGTGCATTTGCGGTGCATCAACGCTTGGAAGTGGAATTGTCAGTAGGAAAGTTGGAGACCAATTTGGTTCCAATCAAAGCTTGAGCGCATTGGTCAGGTGAAACCAACTCACCCAGAGAGTGATCAGCTTGGGGGTCCCAATCAGATTGGGATGCCCAAGCTGATTGGTCAAAGGATTTGTGAGCTGCTTCCACTGCAAAAGTCTCGATGTCCTCCTGGAGCTGAAAGGGTGGGATAGTGGAAGCAGTTTTGGCTGCCTTTTTGGCCGCCGCCTTGCAGGCCTGTTTGGCCTTCTTCCGCTCTTAAGGGGATATTGGCTTCACTAGTAAGTAGCATCCCTGCGCTCCCCTGGGAAGGCTGCCTTTGTATCAGTGGTCAGTTCATAGTGGGATTCACCTCCGCCCATTGAATCTGAGGGAATTTCTTGATATGTAATGCCCTTCTTGGAGGGGCAGGTGTGGGCTTTGTGACCAAAAGCGCTACAGAAGGCGCAGATGGGAGGTGCGCTGTCCACGGTGACCCTGAAAGGGTGGGTGGCATGCCCCTCAATGTTGACAAAAGTGGTATGCGGGATTTGGGTTAGATCCTTCGCTATCCCTAGGCTGAGGTTAGGACTGCAATTGCTTTGTAGGTGCACAGGTTTGGCATTAGCGTAAAGCGCTGCATTTTGAAGGATTGTATTTCGCCATATATGGCGAGCCCAGCCTTCAGGTGTTGTTCAAGTACATTGCATTTGACCATAGTGGGCAGAAAGTCAAAAATGATAAATTTTGATTTGATTTTGTCCATTGGGTGCACTTAGTTTTGAAGACCTGCTGACCATCCAGGAGGTCTACTACAACGCGCACCATTGCAGCTTCATCCGCCGCTTCCTTGCTCTCAAAACCTAGATCCAGCCAACAGCATGGCATGGAATGAGGTGCGACATACACTGCGTTCAGGAAATGAGTGTGTACATCCCCACAAAACTTTTCCCAAAGTGCCATCTGCTGAATATCCAGGAATACCCATACTCCGTGTTCCACTGAGGAGAGTGGTTTGGGAGTGCGGCGTATTGATGTACAGGTTGCATCGCGCTTGCCAAGCTAAAATTTCTGGGGAAATGGTTACCGCCAGTTTTTTGTTTAGTTTATCTATTCCTCTGGGTTTACCGTGGCATTTGCAAACTTTGGATGTCATGGGGCCAACACCTGTGCCCTTTACCTTACTTGCCCAACTGCTCCCCAACTTGGGCGTCAACTAAACTCCTCGGTGAGATTATCAAACTTTTTACCAGACTTGAATTGAATAAATGTTGAAAAAGTGATTGCAACGAGAGAGAAAAGTTTAGTTCAACACTATTCAATGTTATAATGATATTAATTTGAGTTTAGGTTTGGCAGAATCTGAATTTGCCACCGAATGCCATTTGTGGGCCATTTTGGGAATTTCTGGTGGAAAGCCAATGAATCCATTACCTATCATTTGATTATGGTTCTGCTGAATAATTCAGAGCACCGGCAACTCATGACAAGGATGCTCAAACTTTATTTTATATTATTTAATTATATACAATTGACTGGTGACTTGTGCTGAGGAATGATCAAATTAATCTAATTTTGGTGAAGCAGATGAGCAAATTGGGAGGGAATTGCTATCAAGAATGAATTGATGATTTAATAGAGTTCTGGCCTGGATGGCCAAGAGGGTTCAGAGGTGCAGTAGCCTAGGTATAAGTAGTTGTTATTCCCTCCAAATAAAGATCTCTCTCTCACCCATTTGATTTTAGTTGTTAGTTGTTTGTCAGCTAGATTAGAGGAAATGGGATTGGAGATACCTGATGTTGGCGTGAGGTGATGCACCTGGAGTGGATGATGCTGTAATCTCCAATACCTCAGCCTTAGGAGGAACAGGCGGGAACCTGGCCAACTGACCACCAGAAACGTTGCTGACTGGCTGTCAACCCTGCGGGGTGCAGCGCGGGAGTGCCTTGGTCACCCAGGATGGGGGCAGGACTCGCTGGGGCATGCCCAGATGGGTTGGCGAAGGGTCAGGATGTTAGGCAGCGTGTGAGTGCCTTGGCTACCCAGGATGGGGGCAGGACTTGCCAGGGCACACCATGGACCCTGAGGCTAAGGCAAAGTTGTTGGTCCTCTGTGTTGGTGGGTTGGACGCAGACTCTAAGGGGTTGGTATGACTATGATGGTGAAATGGCAAAGGGTCAACCAGTCTTCATACTGGCTGGCCTGGAACACTAGCGGAGCCCATGGTTAATTTTGTGACAGAGTGAGGAAGATGTATGAATGGATCAAGGAACGGTATTATTAAGAGGGCATAATGATATTATTATTGATGTCTTGGATGCCTGCTTAACCTGTAAAAAGCAATACCGCTTCAAGACCAAATACCAGTAACTACTAACTACCCCTCAACAACTTTTCCACATGATCAATTTAGACATGGTAGGACCTTTACCCCAAACTATCACTGGGAATTGCTATATTCTGATAGGTATTGACCACTTCACAAAATGGATTGAAGCAGTGGCTCTCACTGCTCAAAATGAAAGAGCTACCACCACTTTCCTCCACCAGTCAATCTTCACCCGCCATAGTTGCACTCGGGTTCTCCTCTGAACAATGGTAAAAATTTACCTTCTGAATGTTCAAGATCCTGGCTATCTATAAGGGCACACAGCAACTCTTTTCCGCCCCTTACAACCCTTCTACCAACGGGACTGTAGAACGGGTGAATGGAACCTTAGTATTTATATCATGGAAAATGGTTACCTTATATTTATTTGGGGAAAGTTGTCCAAGGGGACGTACACTTCTGATGTAATGACGATAATAAAAATATGACTAAAATAAAAGGATACCCCAGAGGGTTCATAGCTTCTCCTGTTGCCATCCTGAACCGCTAGGTTTAGGATGATGGGAGATTTATGCTGACTTATACTTGGATGTAGCATGAATGAAGGAATGAGTCAATATTTAGAAACCATATGGGGAATCATGACTTGATTATCCTTCTGTTGCGTGGAGTCATGTTTCCAAACAACCATGCTTGGAAATGTTCCAATATATGGTAGTGGAAAAGGTTGATGGCTTCTTTGAGAGTAGGCTTTGTTCCTGTGAATGAATAAAATACTATGGTATGGATTGTCCATAGTGATATTGCTACTATTAATGCTCGCAATTATGGGTTAATTGGTGAATCCATGTTGGAAGCAAACATGTTCCTATCTAAACTAAAAGATTTTTCATTGCCTTGACGGAATAAGCGCATGACTTCTTTCCAGATAGCTACCAATATTGGACATTGTTCTAAGTGGTGTACCAAGCTCCCATATTGGTCACATATTGTACATGTGGAGTGAGCTGCATTTGATCATTCTGCTGTGCAATACACTCTCCACATGCATCTCCATATGTGTGCCCAGATCCTGAGTTGTAGTAATGGGTGGTGTGTGTATCCAAACCATTCTTTGGGTCTCCAGGCTGTATGGTATATCCATTCGATCCAGGTAGTCAATCCTGGCTATGGGACTAGGGTTTCGCTTTTTTATGTTGTATATTATTACTTGGCCATTGACTTCTTATCTGTGAGTTAGTTTTGGGCAACCTCGGTAACTGGTATGGCCGCTTATTTGGATCTTCCACTTTGCTCTTCTCATGGCTATAAGTATACGTTTGAAGTGTACAAAAGTGCCATGCGGTCCTGTAGCAGTTGAATAGATGTAAAATACTAATTAATGAATTTGGATGATCTAAATTATTTTAATAGGAGCGCTTGTGAAAAGTTATATCTTGCTGCTCTAGCCCAATGCATGTCTGGAAGGTCTGGACTAGTCACCTGAGATATCCTGGATTTTAGTATATGTGTCGCTTGCTCTATGTAATTAGTTAGCCCCATACCTCCATCCCTCCTAGGACCAAATAAAGTTTCAAGGCGCACAGGGGCTTTGTGGTCATACCAAATCCGTCCCTGTATTAAGGCATATAATGTGTTAAAAAAGGACGGTGTAAAAAACAATTGCATGAGCTATAAAACATATAATCGATAGTATCATGTAATTGGCTATTGCAACTCGTCCAGTTAAACCTGTATGATGACCATGTAAGGAGGCTATGCGTTTTTTATTTTATCTAGGAGGTGATTTTCCATCATAGCGTTGCGTATCCCCCTGTCTCTAACCACACTCCTAAGTGACGGACAAGTCCAGCTGCCATCTTGGTAGTGAATGGAAGTTCCAATGGGGTAATTGCTGATCTTTGCCTCCTATGTCCAGTGAGGAGTCTTGATGTTGTGTTGGTCTGTTGGCCCATGATAGATGGCGTCCAATGGGTCTGATATTTCCCCAGGTGTATAATTTCCGTTTTCATAGCATTCAGTGATGCGTTGCTGATGGATGAGTATTCTTGTATCATTTTTTAAGTATTTGGGCATACTTGTTGCTCGATATTCCTACCACACAGTCATCAGCGAGGTCCATGATTTTAATTGATGATTGGCCATAGACATTAATTCAATTGATGAGGGCATTTGTATTCCTTATTAGGGGATCAAGACTAAAATTATATAGTAAAGGGCTTAGAGGGTCCCCTTGTTTGAGTCCCCTCTTTGAAAAAACTGGGTTAGTTAAAAAGCCTACTCCACGCACAGCCATGGTAGCTGACTATATAAACAGCATTACCCAGTTTATAAACCTATTTGAAAGTTTAATTTTTGGAGGCAGGCCTTAAGGTATGTCCAATTCACCCTGTCATATGCCTTCTGTTGATCTAAAAAGACAAGTGCTCCAGAGGTTTTGGACTGGCAGGCATTTGCAACTGTATGATATTGTCCCAAATGGATCTTCTTGGGACAAACCCATAATGGTATGGGGATATCACATCAGTTGCAATTTCCCTAATCTCTTTTTTCCATGATTTTTGTGAAAAGTTTAGTGTCAGTATTACTTAGGGAGATTGGGCGCCAATTGGATAGGTTTAGTCTATTTCCCTTTTTGAATAGAGTTACTGTGTATTCTTCTTTGCCTCAAGGTAGAAGGCATGTATCCATAATGTACTTATTCATGAAGCTAAAAGAATATTAGAAATGATATTGAAATATTTTACAAAATTCAAAGGGAAGTCCATCAGGTCCAGGTCATTTCCCTTGTGGTGCACTGCGCACTGTTCCCATAATTCTTCACATTTATTAAGTTAATTAAGTTGTTAGTTTGAGTAACGGTGCCAATATGTGCATTGGCGAGGATTTTTTTGTTTTTTCTGCTTTGACCAGTTTGGATTTATATTAATTTGTGTAAACCCTGTGTAATTGGTTGCAACTTCCTTGGGTGCTTACGCTATGGATTTGTACCAGTTATACTACCTGTGTGCAGGCTACCATGTTATTTTTGGCATAGAATTGATGGGAAAATAGCTTGAACAAGTTTCTCCGTCTCTTAGGTTTTTTGCTCTGTATTGAACATCAATGCAGTGTTGGTGTTTACATATCAAGGTGTTTAGGAGTTCAGAAACCTCTGCCCATTTGCATCCCCATCTGGGGCTGTATCCTGTGCGCAGGACGTTGTTTTCCAGGTGATCAATTTCAGACAAAGTGCGTTTGATTATGGCTGAAGCTGCACTGTATCTTCTTGATGCGGTGCATTTCACCTGTTGTATTGCTGATTTTTTGAAATTTTCCCAGATGATCAGTGGGTCTTAGCAAAAGGGCATTTGAAAATCCCTTGTTGAGGATAATTTCTCCACCCAGGAATGAATTTCCAATTCAGCTAAATTTTCTAGGCGTATTATGCACCACCTGGGTGCTTGGATAATTGTTTTCACTGGTGTGAAGGACACTGACACTAGCCAATAGTCAGAAAATTCGATTTTTGTAGTTTTTAAATTTAGAGATTTGGTGTCAGAAAAATAGCGGTGTGAGTGTTAGGTCTATTTGTGACATAGAAATAAGTTTACCATTGTGTACATGTTATCTTCTGCAGGGGAGGTGACCGTTTAGGTAGAGAATTATATTGGCCCAAGGCAGCTTTTAGCACGCAAAGTTTCACATTCTCTTGTGGTATCTTCATTTTATGTGGTCATTGGTCAGTGTCTGGGTTATTCCAGCAGTTCATGTCTACTATAATGAAGGTGTTTGCTGGAAGATGGAGGTGTGTCAAGGACAATAAAAACTCTTGACGCTCCATTGCACAGTTCAGTATGTACACACTGGCTATTGTGTGCAACTCTTCATACCACAAGAAGGTTACAACTAGTGCACGGCTGTCCAAAAATTCATTTTTATTAATAAATTTAAAATTTTGGTTCGCACATACTATCACCCCACAGTGTTGCAACCAAAACGATATTGTTGGAAGGAGCATGTTTTACCATGCATCCTCCTTACCTTTTGGACAGTGGGTTTCCTGCACCACCAGGGTGTTCACAGGGGGATTGCGCAGGAGACTCAAGTTCTTGGCCTGGGATGTTAAGGCCTTGAGTCCCGCTATGTTCAGCGTCCCTATCTCTACTGAGACGCCTGGTGCGCCTCAGGAGCAGTTAGCAGGGCCCCCGGCCCTACTCCCTCTCCCTCTTTGCTCACCTTTGCGTCCTAACTTCAGGTGCCATAATGATGAGTAGGTATTGGGGTATACTCTGCCCCTTTCACTACTGCTGTTTTGGTTCCCTGCTTGCCTTTGTTGGCTTTTAATTTATCATTGTGGTGCACATATATGTTCTCATTGAGCATAGTTTTGTCTGATGCATTCAATTGTTGATTTCCAATACCGTTTGGGTTGTAATTTGTAATGTTGGGGGATGTACCAAACCCTTGTGCTGACAAATTTGCTTTCAAATTGGGTTCCACTGAATCTTGTTTATTTGGATTGCTTTCTTGATTTTCTGTGGAATTTTATTGGCTCATTGTTGCTAGTTCTTCCATGTCTTCTTGAATATAGTCAGGCGAGATAGATGATTCCGCTGATATCTTTGCCTTGGCTGCGGCCAACTTGTGAGCCTGTTTAGCCATTTTCCGCTCCTTTTGGAGAAATTGGGTTAATAATTTTTTATTGTCCAAATTCTCCCCAGTTAAATGCTTATGTGGTATCCATGATTTTGGCGTACTCTGAGTCATCTTCACCCATTTCTTCCTCACAAAATTCCATTTCTCTTAGGCCTTCTTTTATGGGACAAGCATGAATCTTGTGCCCAAAGGCCTGACAGTGGTTGCATATGGTTGGCGCATTCTCCGCTGTTGCAAGGAATAATTGGGATTTTTTCATGTCAATTATAATAGAGGCTATGTGGGGAATTTTCATGAGATCCTCCACTCCCTCCAGGTTCTGGAAAAAATTGTGATTAACTTCCCTGTGTTAAGGTTGGCATCAGCTGGAACCTTTGCATCTAAACTTGTTTAATTTCTCCATAGGATTCCAAGCCTTCCTGGAGATGTTGTTCAACTACTTTGCGCACCAGTGTAGTCGGAAGGTAGTGAAGAACTATAAAAATATCCTTGGACTCTGTCCAACGGGGGTGTTTGGTTGATACCAAACGTTGGCCATCAGAAAGGTTGATCACTAATTGGACCTTCATGGCTTCATTTGCTTCCTCCGCTGTCCTGAACCCAAGATCCACCCAACCACGGCGGATAGTATGGGTTGTCATGTACACCACTTGTGGGAATAATTTTGGTTGGGCTTCGTCAAACTTTCCCCACATTTCCAGTGCCTCTGTGTCCAAAAAACATGGACCCTGTGTTCAACTGATGATAGCGGTTAAGAGTGGGTCACTTCCATGCAGCTGCAGTATTTTACTAAAAATTTTACAAAATCCGTGGGGTGCACCACCTCAGGTTTTTTTTATTTTTAATTTAGTTCTCATTTACTCCTGTGCACTTGGTGCCTTTAGGCGGTGCAGCTCCAGGTCTGCTACCCTTTACTGCATTCACCAAATTCTGTCCTTGTTTATTAAATGTGCTCATGTCACCTGGTATTGATTATCAAATTGTTCAGTTTGAATCAAATCATTTACTAAAAGTGATAGTAATTGATAAGAAAAGCAAGAAAATGGTCACCTTTGACCATATGCATTGGGATCAGTTTTTGCCTAGTGCTCTCATGGTCTATCACATTAGCTACCATTGGATACTAAAAACGTCTTCATTTTGTGTTTTGTATGGCCAGGAACCTGGCATACCTGCCCTTTTGGCAAAAGATGTCTTTTCAGCCAGGACTGATGACCCAGACCAGGCCATGAGGAAGTTGGCCCAACATATCATCAATTACAATCTGAAGATATGACTAATTTAAACAAAACTGTCACCAAAGAGGGCCAAGCAGCTATTGAACTCAGACCCCCTCTACCCTCTTGACAAATCTCTGACCTTGTTTTATGTTATAATTACCGCATTACTCCCAGAAGTGAGAAGCTAGGGTCCATCTGGGTAGGACCATTTTTCATCACCTACGAAAGGGGTGCCGAGTATATCATCAAGTTACTCACTTCTTGAGAAGTTGTCAACAGAGTTCATAGCCAGTTTCTCCACCCCTATTCTCCCTCAACGCTCTTGAAGGGGATAATGTCAGAAAAACAGTTGTTTGACTAGTAAATGAAAATAGTTGGAGTATAATAGCCTCATTCTTCATAATATTAAAGACCTATCCAATTTTCAGTGGAATACAGCCTCTCAGAGTAATGTGATTACTCCCTCTCCTCAGCCAAATAGGCTTACAGTTAGTAGCAGGGTTATGATGAATCGACAGCCAAATCAGAGGAGCCATTCTAGGGACCCTCCAAGGCCTTTATCTAATATAGTTCAAACTCCATCGTGGAGATTGGCCCCCTTTATAGCCCTAGAGAGGGGTCCCCCCAGGTGAAAATATCTTCCTTCCTTCTGATTGGTCTAAATATATAAAATCCCTGCCTCACAGGTACCTCTTCTCAGCTGTCAACTCACCATCTGCCCTCAAACTAAAGCAAGGTGAGTCTCAAACGATCTTTTAGGTCAACAGCTCACATTACCTAATTTAGATGCGCCTAGCTTATAAAGAATTTTTTGTCTAACTCACCTTAAGCCTCAATAAAATTAAATACTAAGCATCCCAATATCAACAGGGTTCGCTTCTTAACCACCCTGCAGTTTCTAAAAAATTAAAAAAATCAAACCTTTTATTTACTTTATTATTAGTTTAACTCTCTTTCCACTTGGCATAACTTTCCAAGCGAAATTACACAAATTTATAAAACAAATTGATTTCACCCATTATAGTTTCGCTCCAATGTCCTCAGATTCTCTGCTGGCTGCTCCAGCGTGGGGCAGCGGCGAAACTCCCCCACCATTTTCCATCCGGCAGGAAAACATGCTAGGACTGGTTCACTTAGTCATTCCAAACCTATGGGATGATTCGTTCCACCCTAGGACCTAGACGCCCACCTTGCTTTTACCCAAGCGGTACCTTGCTGCCCCCTAGTGCTCCCCCAGAGCAACATGCACTATGGCCTAAGGGTTGAATATGGGAAATTGTTCCCATACCACAACCAAGCCATTATTGTAATGGCTTAGGCGGTGATGACACCTGCCAGATTTATAGATTTCCACCCCTACAAGGGGTATTTCAACCTCGTCTTCACCTGTGAAGCTGATGCTGCCACTGCAGCAACTGTGCCCCTGGTATTCCAGGGAACCCCTCTCCCCACAACTTGGACTCAGCTCCCAGCGGACACCACCTTGGTGGTTCAGTTTGGTGGATTGCCCACCCACCTCCCCCTGAAGTGCTCCACTAGGAGCTGATGGACAGTTTGGCAGCCTATGGCTCCATCCCCATCTTACAATTTGTGGTCCCAATTGGGGCCACACGACTCGCTGGGCCTTGGGCATATGCCACAATCAGCCCTGAATTTAATAAAATCGCAGTGTCAATTCCGCCGCACACCATTATTCCCTCAGCACCTGACCATCCGTTTTGGGCCCATGTCGAGGGCAGGCAGACAATCTGTCCGTCATGTTTCCGGTTAGGCCACACAAAACACAAGTGCCCCTCCTCAACCACCTCTAGTGGATCGGATGACTCATATGCTGACCTCCAATATGCTGCCCACCCTGTACAATTTCCAGTATGGGGCACAATCCTACCTCCCCTACCCCAAAGCCTGTTGTTGCAGCTGCACCTGCAGCCACCAATCAGCCTCCTCATCACCCCAATGCCATAAATAATTCCTCCAATCAAGCATCAGATTGGATCCCTGTTTGATCCCATGCTTCCTCAAATGAATTAACCAAACCTCAACCGTACACTGATTCCCCAATCCAATTCAACCAAAACCCATGGGAATTATTGGCTGAAATTGACAAATCAGGCAAGTTCATTGAAGAACAATCTCTGCAAATTGAGCGGTTTGTTAATGCAGAATGGGACGCCAGATACCCCCTCAACTTTATACCCCACATCCAAATGGCAAATCATTTTTTAGTGATCACCAACTTGCAGTCAAAGCAGCTGCAACACCAGATTGTCATCCCCTGCGTAAAGCTGTTGCTAAATCAGTAGCGATGCTCACAGGAGGAATTCCACCTCCTGTTATCCCCATAACCCTAACCCCAAAGAGTAAAATCACAGTGAACCAGATACACAAAAACGTTAAAGATGCTATCCAGAACATGGCAACTATAGCACAGAATCCAAAAGCAAAAATAACCTGAACCTACATTGCCACGTTCATTAAACTCCCAGACACCCACATCAAAGCTGAAAAAGCTTTAACTGAATATCTCAGTGCCATTTACCTAGCGGGAAATTTCCATGAAATCCCAATTATTAGAGATATTGAACCGCATTCCGCAGATGCCCCAACGCCATTACTGTCTGCCGTGACATGCAATCTACTATGGGAGGAAGAAGCTGCTGCTGAAGAGGCTGCCAAAGATGAGCCCCCCGACCCCCCTCCCCTTCCACCATGGAGGGATAAACAGTCTTTCTCTGCCCACCTGGTTGGTTGGTTTTTGAAGCGTTTCACCCAATCCGCTCATTAGGGCGTTTTGTTTCACCCCAGTAGTTATATTAGGTTTTAGTCTAGTTTTAGCTTCAGTAATGTCTGTCCCCTGGTCGCTTGCCTTGAATAAATAAGTATTTATTATTAGTTTACTATAAGTGGTCAAATAATCTTAATAATTATTTATCCCTGCAATAGAGAATTGTACTACGCCTGCAAATATTTGTTGGAATTTAGGTGAAAAAACGCACCAGCAAGCAATACAAAAATACCTAAAATCCAACACTTGACAAATTGGATTGGCAGAGTTGAGTGTGCAACTATTGCCTTGGTGATGTTTGAACCAGCGGTGGTATAATGTTGAGTGTATTTAAGATTAGTGGCAAGCTTAATCTTCTTAATGAGATGAGATGAAACAATATTATAGGTGATTTTGTATCTAAGATAGCCATGACTCAGAACTTCTAAAAACCACATTCACTTTGGTAATGGGTTTTCAAATTTTTGTGGCAGGGCTAACACCTTTTGTTGCAAAAACGTTGCATTGAGCTTTTGGGCAGTATTAATATACATCTTCTTGATCTCCAGTAAACTGTGAATGATTGATTTGGGTCAGATAAACATGGCAATGTATTGAGCAGCATCATTGGTTGTATCAATAGTTCTGGGGCACCAGATAGCCTGAATGATTAAGTGCCTTTGGGAACCTAAGCGTCATCAACTTTGAACCATTAAAGCAGTCCAGAATGGCATGTTCATTGGGTGAACCTAAAATGTAATAACATGTGTCCTCATGACCCTATTTAGAGTCATCACTGGATTCATTCTCATTACAAGCGAGATGAGCAATTTACAAATGTTTTCCTTTCAGGTATCTTGGGTTAGTTAGCTTCTAGAGATATCTGACACTATGTTGACTTTCCTTTTCCTGCTTGTAAAGGACATTTTTTTCCTAAAATACATAATTGGGTATGGTTGTTCAACTTACACTAGTTTCATCTTGACTTTTCCACCTTTTTTTTTTTTTTTAGTACTAGATGGTTTGACTTTTCCACCTTCTTAGGCTTTGCTTCCTCCATGGTATATACTCAGATTTTTAGAGGCCATTTGGAGGTCTCTGATTTTTGTATCTCAACCACATCGAGCAGGGCTTCTTTAATATCTAAGACAGAAATGAAGCTTTGTTTGACAGATGTGAAATGCATGGATAGGTTGGGGTTACTATGTAAAACAACAACAATGTAGGTTACAGCATTACCTACTGTAAGCATTTTTGAGGTTATCAGTATATGGGTATTTATAAACAATTAATCATCAAATTCTGCAAGGGTTTTATTCTGGCGTAGCGCAATTTAAATAAGTCAGTCTCAACATAATTAGGCTCTGATTTGACCCAAATTCTTTAATGAGCGCTTCCTTCACTTCTATTTAGGTATGCATTTCATCAATATGAGGCATTATAACTTCTTGAGACATACAGCTTAACAAAATAAATGTGCTTAGACTTCTGATGATCAATTATACCCTCTATTGCTGTTTCATAGATGTAGAGGAAAGATATGATACTCCCTTCGCCAGCGTAAATTTATACTTAAATGCAGGCCTAAAGGTATTCCCATCTTAAATTTCCCCAAGATTTTGATGTTTTTGCAATATATGAAATCGAGGAGCTCACTTTTGGAGTGAGCCGTGCTTGCATCAATGAAGCAAAATTTTCTCAGTTTGACCCCAATTATCCTCAAAACCCGCCAATGCATCAAGTCGTTCACTTGTATGTTTTCTCTAATCACTTTTGCTGAGCATCAACTTGCTCAATACATTGAGGCATAGGACACTGCCAGCCTCAATAACGGATGAAACCCACATTTATACCTCCTTATGCCACATGTTGCTGATGCTCCTACCCCAATGTTGTCTGACATGGTCAGCCAGCTAAAGCGGGCGCCAGAAAAAGTTTTCCAAAAGCTTCCTCACCTTCTAATATGGCTTCCTGACCCATTAGCTGAGGTGCCATATTAGAAATTTTTAATCATGATAATCCCTTTGTTTGGCCCATTTACGAATAAAGAGTTGTGGTGGTTCCCCATTCTGGGTAGAACACCACTAGTGCAAAAATGTAGTTACAAGGTAGTGGCTTCCAATCTTATAACGACGTGTACTCCAGGTGCTTCAGATTTGGTAATTTTGGTTCTTGCGTTCCTCTGTTCAACTTTAACTCAAGTCAACATATTTGGTCCTGTAGAGGATTGAGATTTTGCTCCATTTCCTCCAGGGTGAGTCTTGGAGTAACATCCAGCATCTTGATTCTTCTTTCAGGAACGACATTATCACTTTTAAGTTCTTATAAAGATGTCCAGATCATAAATTTTGTTGGTGAGCGGATGAGTGGTACATTCACAAAAGCTTGTTTTCATCCTCTAATACTCATATGAACCAATTTAAGTTCTCATTAATCTCTTTGCATTTGATGCTCTGAGAAGACTTGTCTTCTTGGCTTTCAGCTTTTCTTTAAGAGTATTCAGAATTTCTCATCTTTATTTAAAGTGATGGTAGACTTGGCTATGTCCTCTTGACAGGGGGAATTGCTCTTAAGGCGCTCTCCAATTTTTAAGTTGCTCAGTAATGGAAAAAGTAGCCTCCTGAGGCATACGAAATTCCAGGTTCTGTTTGGCATGGGCCACTTGGAATAATATTTGAGATACTGATGACTTCTAAGAGGTTCAATGGCCCTCTAGCTCATCAATTCGTTATAGAGCTTGCTCTAACTGGGCCTTATGAAGATAGATCTGTTTGTCTTCCTGTTGATGGCTAGTTGAAGATTGGGCTGCCATTTTGCCATGGGCTTTGATATCTTGTTATTATAGCTCTAGCAAATGCATCAAGTAATCACTTGGTATTTTTTTTAACTCTAAGATGTCCTTTCAGAGAAGCTTCATAGCTTCCTTCAAATGCTTGATAACAACAGAATCAATAGTGCCATTTGATTATGAAGCTGAATGATGTAGGAATGGTTTGCTTCAATCAAATAGTGGATGTCCCTTATAATTTGTGATAATAAATTATATATCTGCTCTTAGGCCATCTGTAATACCCCTTAAGTATTGATATGATAGTGGAGTTCCTCTTTAAGGACTCCTACCAAATGCATGATATGATAAAGCACCTGATTTATAGATTGCAAAATATAGTGAGATAACTTGTACTTGATACATTACTATCTGGGAGAGCACTGGATCATACAGGTTTATAAGAGACCTGCCCACGGCAGATACTCTTTTTGCAGCTGGTTTTTCTCCTGGGTTAATGACTCCAAATGAGAAACTCTTGGACTCCTTCATTAGAAATCCAGGTTATACGACGGAATTTGGGAATCACCATATGACTTTCTTGAACTTCTTTAAAAATGTGACAATGTGCGGAATTCCCGTTTTGTCATCTTCTTCACTATTCCCATTGTGCACCCAGAGGGTGTCACTATTAATTGGGGTTTCCTCCATGGTGTGATTAAATAGTTGCAGGTACTGTTAAGCGTCAGTTGAGCCCCCTGTAGTGAGCACCAACCTGTTGAGCTTCCATTTTTGAGCTCAATGTTGCTATGCACAAGAAGCCTGACAGTTAATACTTGAAGCTTTTTAAGATGCATGAAAAGTATATTTTTTAAGAGTGCCAAAATTATTGCTTAAGTTCTGTCAGCTAGAGTATCTGTCCTATGGTAAGTATGGCGAAATCGACTTATTGAAGTCAAGTAACAAAAATATACATAGAGTAAATGACGGTTCTTTATAATAGTATAAAGTAGGGGTTTTATATGTCACATTCAACAATATAAACCCCAAAAGGAAAAGAATAGATAAATTTATGGAGGTAGGATTCTGAAAGGGAGGCTCTTGGTTAGGTGATGTATTCTGAATATATAATGCCTTCATATCAGATTTTTGATGGGGCAAAATTGTAAATTGAATGTGACAAATTGGATGAGACTTTTAATCACTTAGGTTAATCACTGGGTAGATTCTTGACTCTTACCCTTTTTAATTTGTCTTAACTTACTGCCTCAAGTGCCACCTTATATAAAATTTGCCTGACTTTCTGATGTTCCTTCATTTCAAATAGGAATGATTTTATCTTGAGGTATCTTGGGCTCAAATTGATCTGAAGGAATTTCTCTAGTATTTGTTGAGCCTTACTGACAATCGAGTTTTCCGTGTAAACAATCTAGAAAGCTTCTTTGACCCCCTTCTTGGGTCTAGGTGCCAATTCAATTGTGGGAGTTGGGTGGTCAATATTCTTCTAATCATGGCTAGTATCCTGATATCTGACAGCAGTAACTCAAATTGCTAAATTAATCACACCTTGGAATATTTTTATATGGACTTTCCCACATACACAGAGCTATAACTGCAAGTACATGGTAGTTTATCATCCTTAGAACCCTTTAACCTGGAGATGAACCAAATGAGACCCACAGTTGCTTCCACTTCTGCTCTAATCATGATAGTAACAATAATTTGGTATAACATTTGAATTCCTACATTTCCCATATTTTACTTGATTACATGTGATCCAAGCCATTAGGATGGGGATACCCCTTAGTATACTAGGCACCCCTTAGTTGATGGCCAACCAAAGCCTGGGATCCCATCCTAAAATTAATCAACTGTCTACCCAGAAGTCACTTTAATTATTTTGGAGGGATTAAGCGTATCACTTATAATTTGGTAATGTCATATAGTGGCCCAGTCAATTTGGAATGGGTGACTGGTTTAATTTGATCTTTTAGTACTCTTATTGCGCTCTTTTAACATGTAAATTAAGACCTCAGTCACTACAACAAGCGCCCACCTGACATATATTAAGCATTTTACACTACTAAAGTAATTTGTCCATAAATACATCACAACTGCCTACTTTTATCACACTGTAACTGTTTACCGCACCTCTGCATCCAATTCAAGAATTAGAGTTGATCATAAATCAACTGTAATCATAGTCTCCAGGCTGTTGAAAAGAATATTGCTAAAACATGCTGATTTTTTTACAACCATATATATTATGATAACAAGAAATACTTGACCAGACTCCTTATAAAGCTGTCAAGATATTTTTGAGAGTGCATGAGAAGTTTGAACTATTAAAATGGGTTCAGATGGCTATCTGTTTGCTGAAGTAGCAAAAGCTACTTTAGCCCATCTAAAAGTCTCTTATATCATCATTAAACTAGCAGTGAACTGTTGAAAGTCCTAATATGTAAACTCCAAGCATTTTTTTCTCACAGACTTTAAAGCATGCCAGATCTAAATTCTAATTTGTTCAACTCAATACCATCTAGGTCTGAGCCAAACCAAAGTTTTGGTCTTAATTACATGCCAACTAAATTTAACAATCTTAGATATTCCATTTTTGCTTTTCTAAATGAAAGTCAGTAGAGGGCTTTGTCCTACCAAGAAATGCTTGTATGAATAACTAGCATAATTATTGTTGGAATCCTGTCACTTTGGTGCTCGCAGGTGCTTTTGGCACAGAAATTCAACAATATAGTGGATAGAGTAAAAAATCCCTCAACTACTACTGAAGATTTTTGGGGGAAGTTAATCACAAATAAAGCCTTTAAATAAGAATAATTTGTTAATATCAAAAATGGTAAAATTTTCAACAAATCGCCCCCTCCTATTGGCGTCAATGAACCAGAGTTTGTTGGAAACACGCCTATTACCAGGAGGCCATAAATCCTACGTTATAACCTTGTACAAAAAGGGTGACAAGTTGGACCTGGCCAACTGGCGCCCAATTGCACTCTCCAACACTGACACAAAAATTATAACAAAAATTTTAGCAGCTAGATTAGGCGCAATTGCATCTGACATCCTATCACCTAACCATTTTGGGTTTATACCAGGGCGTTCAATCTGGAACAACATACACCCTGTTACAAACATTTGTCAATCTAAAGCAACTGGTGCCCTGGTCTTCTTGGATTAGGAAAAGGTGTATGACCGTGTTAGCTGGCCATACCTAAAAAAATGTCTACATGCCTTCAAACTCCCATCAAGATTCATAAAATGGGCGATGCTCCTAACAGAATCTGCAACCATGGCTGTATGCGGCCCTGGATTCCTAACAAACAATATCAAACCACACAGAGGGCTCAAACAAGGGGATCCCCTCAGCCCACTGCTATACAATTTCAGCTTTGACCTGCTCCTCCGAGTAACTGACTCACGTCTCATGGGGATAACCGCACAAGGACAACCAAAAGTCAAGATACTGGCCTTTGCAAATGACTGCGTAGCAGGTATAGCAAACAATGAAGATGCCCGACAGCTGGAACACACTCTAGAGGAATACTCCAAGGTGAGCAATGCATCGCTCAACAAAAGGAAGACAGAAATCATCCTCTTAGGCAAATACACAAACAATTGGGCCACAACATCAGAACCTCACACCAACACTCGAAGAAAAAACCCAATTATTTTACCCTTTGCAACACCTCCCACCACCACTCCTGTCCGACACCTTGGAATTTGGCTAGAATCAGGGGGATATGCTAACGAGACAATGGAAAGTAACTTGTTACAACGGGTATCCAAACGCGTCGCGTCCCTCAAGGGAAGAACCCCAGGATTAACAGGACGAGTTACAGTTGCTAACTCTCTCATCCTCCCAATACTGTGGTACCAGGCCCATGCGATAGCCTTCTCACCTACCTTTATAACCTCAATTCGCGCGCTTATCCAGGGCTGGCTGTGGCCTGGCTCTCACCCTCCTATACGGATGGAAACACTATTTGGTCCACGCTCAAGCGGAGGCATGGGGCCAATAGATTTTGAGACCCATGCCAATCACATCCTAGGTACCTGGATAAAGGAAATCCTTGCTCCAGACCTCCCGCAACATTGGTCCAGAGCAGCAAGGACTAACTTTGCACAGGCGCTCAAATTAACCAACCCACATAGTCCACCCAGACTACTTTCATACCTTGCCAAGCACCCTACTGCAACAGGTCCGCATGGAACCTCCCCTCATTTCAAACATATCCTCTGAACTATCCGCCGTATGGGATGGACCATAGAGAACATGGGTAATATACAGGGAAGGGGATGACCCAGCCCCCAATTCAAATTAAGAAACCCAGCAAACCACCCCCAGAGGGATATGCTCGCAACAACCCCAAGCATAGCTAGGATAGAATACCTAGATATGCTGGACATTCACTATGATTTAACTACACAGAAAGCAATATGGAAAATGACACACCACCCACTCCTACAGCCAAGGATAAGAGCAAACGCCTGGCGCTGTTTGAGAAGGACCTATAGGATGGCGGACCGCTCCAACTCCCTCCAAAAACATGTGCAGTATGTGGAGGGGAGGGATCCCTACATCACCGCCTAAAAACATGCCCCCCAACCAAAGCTATATGGCAGGAAGTCGCACGCCTGCTCAAGATTCAAAACGAACAGGAATTCTCAATATCAAAAAGTATCTTTGCACTCCAGATCGAGTCACCAATCCCATCTACCCTCTGCTCCCTAATAATACCCATTGCAATGTGGACAATACACACAATTGCATTAGATGCGTTCAAGGGCACGGTCCCAACCATTCATGGGATTAATAAAAGATTCCATGTCCACTTACTAGAGCACTTCCAAGCCTGGCTCTATGGATACATGAGACCAAGACAAAAAGCGCTCATAGAATCATGGTTCCCACTCTAGTTCCTTCACACAGACCCTTTCCTTCACACCTGCTCCATAGCATGGGAAACCCCCTCAGAGTAGTGCACCAACCCCCCATACCTGGCAGTCCCGCTGGCAACAGGGGTAACTTGAGTACCCTGGGGTGCCTAATTTTATATTTGTTAGTTATTCTCTTAGTTTCACATATATTCAGTAATGTCTGTCCCCTGGTCAGCTTACCTCAGTTAAATAAAAATCAAAAATGGTAAAAGCAATCCCTTATTAAAATAATCCTCTCACTAGTCATGGTACAATGAGGCTAAAAACAAAAGGATTGAGAAAATTCAGAATAGGCAGAGGGTAGTTCAAAAAAATAAATAAAGGTTCAGCCTACCATAACTCAAAAAGTTTTCTTTCTCGTTGCAAACACTTTTGCAACCTATTCAATTTAAGACTAAATCTAGTTTGATAATCTCACAGAGGAGATTAGTCTGCGCCCATGTCAGGGAGCAGTTGGGCAAGCAAGGTAAGAGGAGCAGGTGGAAGGCCCGCGGCCTCCAACGTTCAAAAACGCCCCGGAGAATCTGGCGGAATAGACAATTATCTCAAAAAACTGGCGGTCACAATTTCCCCAGAGATACTCATGTGGCAAGCACGATGCAACCAGTACATCAACATGCCACACTCCCAGCCAGTTTCATCAGTGAAATTTGGAGTCCGTGTGTATCTGGACATCTAAAAAACGGCCTTATGGGAAAAATTTTGTGAAGATGTACACAAAATTTTCCCGACCGCGGTGTACGTTGCACCTCACTCCATGTTGTGCGGTTGGCTGGACCTAAGTTTCAAAAGCAAAATAGCAGCAGATGAGGCTGCAGCGGTGCACATAGTGGTCGACCTCCCCAAAGGGCAATGGGTCATCGAAACCAAACGCACCAGATGGACAAAGTAAACCAAATTTCCTCACGTTTGACTTTTTGCCTACTATGGTAAAATGTGACATTTTGGAGCAACACCTGAAAGATGGCCTCGCCATATACGCGAAATACAATCTTTCAAAATGTAACGCAGCACGCTGATGCCACACCTGTGCACCGGCAAAGCCATCGCAGTTCTGACCCCAACTGAGGAGATCACGAAGGACCTAACCCAGATCCCACACTCCACTTTTATTGATATTGCAGGGCATACCACCCACCCATTCCGGGTAACTGTGGACAGCGCGCCCCCATTTGCACCCACTGTGACGCGTTCAGCCATAAGGCGCATGCATGCCCCATCAAGGAGGGCGTCACATTCCAAGAGCACCCCTCGGCGGCCATGGTCAGTGGAGAGGCGCACTATGAACCAACTGCAAGCACCAAGGAGGCTTTCCCGTGGGGAGCACAAGGCTGCTACCTATTGGTAAAGCTCATCTCCCCACAGGAGCAGAAGAAGGCCAAGCAGGCCCATAGGGCTGCGGCCAAGGAAGCGGCCAAGGCCACCACCGCCATCCCACACTCACAACGCCAGGAGGACATGGAGACCTTCGCGGTGGAAGCGACTCAGGAATCCATCAACCAATCAGATTGGGAAGCCCATGCCAAGCGGGCCACTCAATCTGAGGATCTGATGGGAGATTCGATATCACCCAATCGCAGCACCCAAGCTCCAGTCAAAACTGACTTGGGACCTATCCCAACCGAAAAAAATTTTTTGACCTGCTCACCGGTGCACCAAACTCATCTGCACCACAAAAAATTTGTCTGATGTCAGGAAAACAAAAAGCGAAGGCCAAAGCCAACGCGACTCTTTCTGCAAAAATTAATAAAAACCCAGATAGCATTGCTGCTAATACCCACGCTGCTGTGAAAGCCCATGGGGACCTTGAAGAGGCTGGTGGGCCTGGGGCCCACCCCCTCACACCTAAGGTGCGATGGGGGAAACCTTCACTCTAGGGATGTTGAATATTGCCGGACTCAAGGCCTCCCCATCCTGGGCTAGGAAACTGAGTTTTTTACAACACAATTTACCTGTGGATATCCTGGCCATCCAGGAGTCCCACTGTCCACAAGGTTCTGAGGAAGCTTGGAAAACAATGCTCCTCCCATCCCTATTCTTTTAGTTGAAGCACTGTGGGGTGCTAATTCGGAAAAATAATTTTTTCAAATTTATATCCTCAGAAATATTCCTAAATGGCTGAGTGCTCGTCATCACCTTCTCGTGGGCTGACGTTGCACATGCAATCGTCAACATCTAAGCCCCAAATGGTGCACATGAGCATTGGGAATTTTTCTTATTGGTCAAATCCCTCCCACTACCCCCTGATTTTTTCCTAGTTGGCAACATGAACTGTTGGCTCACCTCACCAATGGACCGGTGGCCTCCCTCACCCCACACCCCACAGGGTCACATAGAACTACGCGTTCTAAAAGCCACCCATGGGTTAATGGATGCACTGCTGCGACATGCCTCACTGCTCGAAAACATGACGCATCCCCATATCCACAACGGCCAATTAAGGTCCTAGACCTGCATTGACCTTATTCTAACACTGGCGAAATTCCAACCCCACATCTCTCACTTCAAAACAATGAAAATGGAATTCTCCAACCACCGACTGGTCTCAATAACCTACCACTTACCCGTCACAGTTGCAAAGGCCCCACATTGGTGCAAAATCCGCCCCCAAGCTCGCGTCGCCAAGATTTTCCACATGGGTGGAAGAGGCAACTTTGGCAAAATCGTTTGTTACACAGTTTTGCATGGACTTTATTTCCATATGGGCAACTTTTAAAGAAGACACCATCTGCCACTATCGCCATCTCTCCTCCAGACGCTCAAGAGCCACATCGGCGGTTATCTCGCACACTCTGGCGGAATTGGCCCACTTGGAGTCCAACATTCCAGCCACAGGATACAGCCCTGCATGGGGCTGGAAGTGGGCTGAGGCAGCTGCCCACCTCAACGCACTCAAAAGGCAACACAAACATTGGGTTTGTGTCCAATACAGGGCCACACGCATCACTAAAGGTGACAAGTGCACCGCATACTTCTTTAAAAAAAATTTGCACCATGCCAGAGCGTGGCCTGCACACAGGTGCGAAGATTGGATAATTCCATTGTGGACACACCAGCTGAAGTGGCAATAGAAATGCAAAGAGATTACTCTGAGTTATACTGAGCCAAACCAATTCAGCTGGCTGAAATGGCGGAATTTCTCAACCAAGCTCATATCCACACCATTTTTTGATACCCAGAAATAATGAATTTAATTACTCCAAACGAATTATGGACAGCCATTCGTGGTGCGCCAAACTGAAAATTCCCAGGCCCAGATGGCATTCCATATGAGTTCTACAAAAAATATTTCAAATATATATCCCCATTGCTGCTAGCCTCACTTAACCAAAGCCTGTTGGAAACGCGCCTCCTACCAGGAGGACATGAGGCCTTTACTGTCACACTCTTCAAGAAAGGGGATAAGCTTGACTTAACCAACTGGCGCCCCATTTCTCTAACAAACACAGACACCAAAATTTTAACAAAAATCATTGCTAACCGTTTAGGGACTGTAGCATCTGCCACCATCTCCCCAGAACAATTTGGTTTCATCCCCAGAAGGTCGATTTAGGATAACGTGCACTCCGTGGCTAATGCATGTCAGTCCACAGCCTCTGGGGCACTGGTATTCTTGGACCAACAAAAGGCCTACAATAGAGTAAACTGGGAATACCTAAGGGCCTGCCTCCATCAATTCCGCCTACCCCCGCTTCATAAACTGGGTAATGCTGCTCACGGAATCTGCGACAATGGCAGTGCATGGCCCAGGCTTCCTAACGGAAGTAGTCCGCCCTCAAAGGGGCTTGCGACAAGGGGACCCCCTCAGCCCACTCTTATACAACTTCAGCCTTGACCCACTACTGCGAAATGTGAATGCCCAACTCACTGGGGTCCATGTGCCAGGCTAAACCCCATTCAAGATGATGGCGTTTGCAGATGACTGCGTGGTGAGGGTGTCTAATAATTAAGATGCACGCGCGCTTGAAGCCCTCATCTAGGAATATTCCCGGGTAAGCAACGCGGCACTGAACGCTTCCAAAACTAAAATCATCCTCCTTGGTCAGTTTCAGAACTGCTGGGCCCCAGCAATTAGTTCTCAACCTGGCCCATCTGCTCGCCCAAGTCCACGCCTTACTAACTCAACACACACCGCTCCACTGGTGCTCCCCTTTGTGCCACGTCCTACCATAGGGCTGATGCGCCATCTGGCATGTGGATGGAGGCAGGCAGATACGCATCAGCAGTAATGGAGTGCCATATACTGGACAACGTGACGAAGCGAATCGCCTCTCTCAGAGCCCACCCTACTACCCTCACTGGCAGGGTTGTTCTTACCAACTCTATGCTCCTATCCAAAGTCTGGTTCGGAGCCCACGCCATCCCCTTCTCCCCAAGCTTCTTCAAATCCCTGTATGCTTTTCTGCAAGGATGGCTTTGGTCAGGCCGCCCTCCACCAGTACGGCTAGAGGTCATGTTTGGCCCTCATCATCAAGGTGGCATGGGCCTGCTTGACTTCAAAGCCCATGCTACCAAGATCCTGGGCACCTGGATCGCGGCCGTCACCGCTCCTACACTCCCATCCCAACACTGGTCCCACGCAGCCCGCTCCAACTTCTCCTGAGCCTTGGGCCTTAACAATCCATCAAACCCCCACTCCCTGATGAAATACCTCGCATCACACACATCGGCCACAGGTCCTCATGGGACTAAAACCCAATACAAATAAATCCTACTTTTCATGCAAAGCGCAGAGTGGAGAATTCATATTAGCGGCCATACAGCCCGAAGAGGCCGCCCCTCTCCTCATTTCACACAAGAGGTACAGGGGCTACCCATCCATGATGGCGTGATCCCCATTCAACCCCATGTCCTATCCAGGGTGGACTACCTGGACATTATGGACATCCCTTATTCCACTGAGACCCAAAAGACTATCTGGAAACACGCACACCATCATCTGTTGCAGCCTCAAGTCCGCTCCCATGTGTGGCGCTGCCTGAGGCGGGTGTATCGTACAGCTGAGCGCTCAAATCTTTACACTCATCCTGTGTTGTGTGTGGCTAGTATGGAACGCTGTTCCACCGCCTGGAGAAGTGCCCCACCTCTAAAGTGATATGGCGCGAAGTCAACGTCTGCTGGGCCAGGATCAAACACATCCCTTCAGTTTGTCAAGAGATATGTTTGCTTCATCAATGGCCTCCCCCTTCCACCCTCCCTCCGTGCTCTGGTGGTTGCAATCGCCATGTGGACTATCCACACGATTGTCTTGGATGCCATCGCTGGCTCCATCCCCACCCTCCCAGTAGGTGTCCACAGATTCTGGTCTCATTTGGTGGACCACTTTCAAGCATGGATGTTTGGATACCTCCCACCGCGTCGCTGACAGCTGGTCTCCTCCTGGTTCCCAGTCTGGTTCATCAAATCAGACCCCTTCCTCCACACGTGCTCAATAGTGGCTACGGCCCCTTCACACGTTCCCTCCTCCTCCCCATAAGTGGCGTTCCCGCTGGCAACAAGAGATAGCATCGCTTCTCTGGGGTTCCTCCCCTGGTACTAAGTTTGTCTGTCCTGAGTCATATTTGGAAGTGTCCGTCCCATGGTCGGCCTTCCCTGCAATAAATTTAAATTTAAAATCCAGCCTACCAAAACTCTTATGAATCTTTTCACTTTGATAGGACTATATTATAAGTGTTGAGTTGACAGCAGAGATAATGAATCCATGCAATAATGACATAGTATACTTTATTCAATCATATATCTTGAAAATATTTTCACCTCATCCAAACACATGATCTCCTAGTGGTTGATTTGTGAGTAAAATATATTCACCCTTAAGAACACTCAGGTCTATAAAAAATGGGTGGTGTTTTCTTTTAGGTGGCAGCACTAAATTTAAATTAGTGCATGAGTGAGCTTCCAAGTCAGTTCACCTATACCACCAGGGGTTCAGCGAATCCAACTTAACAACATCCAACCTACCCAACTGAGGATCAGAAATAGAACTATTACTTCAATCAGGCCTATTCCTCTGAGAGTTTAACTGGTAATTTTTAGTAATAATTAAACCATTTGCAACTGAGACATTTTTCCCAACTAGTGTAGAATCCAATTGTCTAATATATATAATTAAGTATCCGGCCTGTAGCTATTAAAGTATCTGCATTAGCCTTGAAATTCACTCTGGTTTAATGTCAACTTTAATCCAGTTTACACAATATATGTTATTTTTCTTGAATTTTTATGCGTAAGAGTTTCTTTATAATTACTTAAATTAGAGCTTTTAGAGGAATGCATCTCTGTTCTAGTCCCTATCTATACATGCTCACCAAGCTGGCTGTTAGAAAATTACAAGTCTGATATTGCAATAAGAGCGATTTGGGTTTTGATATGGATAAAAGTGGCCAAAAAACCCTGGTCAATTCTCAGTGAAACCCTAAAAATGGGGTAATAATATCGCCCCTACTTTTTGGCTGAATAGCCCCAGGGCTAGGAGTAATTTTACGCTAAACCTGCGGCAAAATCAGAGGAGTTGTTCTGGGGCCTTCCCATCCCCTTTCTAACTTAGTTCAACCACCTACACCTCGACCAACCCCTTTTATAGCCTTGGAGGGGGTCTCATCAGGTGCAAATAATTACCCGCCCAATGATTAAAATATTATAATTTAAATCCTTGCCTCACGGATTCACCACCTGCTGCTGGCCCTCCATCAGTCATTTCATCAAAGTGAGGTGAGTTTTGAAAGCTCTGATAGGTTGAACACCCATATCTCCTAATCAGGCTCAAAGCTAACAATGAAATTTATGCCCATCTCATTTTGGGCCTCAAATTACTCTAAATACTAAGCAGCAAGATTGTAATAGTGTTCGCTTTTTGATTCCCTCCTGGCAACTTGTTAAAAAACTTATAAAAAACAAAACTTTAATTTAAATTTTAAAGTTATTAATTTTAGTTATAAGTGGTTTGCAGACTCCCTTAAATAAATTTTTTTTATCAGTAGAGAATATTACTTCTCTTACAGAAATATTGTTGTAATTTAGGTGCAAAATGCACCAATGAACATATTAAAAGCCTAAAATCCAGCAAGTGGTGATCACTACAGGTGTAGCCTGTACACTATAAAATTCTAAAAATGGAACTGTTGGGGGGATTAACCCTTCTAGCATCCCCGCTGGTTTTGAACTAAGGATAGCTGTATTGGAACAGCAGCTAGTCAGCGTACTCTCTTGACTTAAAACAGTTGAACAGCTATTCACTCTAATCATTTTCAAACCTCCCTTCTGAGACATGTTTACCCCCAGTGAGGGTATGTTAGAATTTAAGGGCTTTTGTTGATCGTTCAAGATAGATAACTCCTAATTGATTAACTGCTCAGGTTCAGTATGTGCATGATTCGCGTTGTCTGATAATAGATGATAGTTGATTGACAATAGCATAAAGACTATTATCTGTAGTTGAATAGATACCCCATTCTGGTCTAATGCTCATCCTGTATTTCTCTACAAAATACTCTTGATGTCTTCAGTAGGGATTTATACCCTTATCCGCCTAACTTGATCCATGCTCAGATCCCTAAGTTTATGGCCTTTCCTCCAGTCTCACGGATTCTACAGAAATTCCCATCTAAGCTCAGCTTCTCTTCTTAAGGATCCTCGACCTTAATCTTTATCCTACTAAAGAGTTCCCAATTAAAGCACACATGCAATAATTTCCTAAAGATGAATGGAATTAAAACTAATACTGAATTATGCTAAAACGACTCTTTAAAGTTTTTTCCAGGGGAATTTATAGATGGAATTTGGCGCCCAACCCTCAGTTGGCGCCTCAGCCATGAAATGGCAGCTGTTGCCATTGAACTTCCCTTTGTGGTCTCACCAGCGATGGTCTTTTCCATCTGGTTAGGATTCCTTTTTAGGACATCTTTGAAACCTAAAATGGACAGAATCAGAAAATGTCCCAAATTTTTGCCACCCAGTTAAGCAAACCACCCATATTTGGTGAGCGACCTGCTTGGGCAATGGGACTTGTTACCCATTATGGCAGATCGCGAACCAACTGATCAATTTGCTAGTTGCAGGTGGCATCACTTGCCTCACAACTTGCTCCTTAAATTTCCAATCAGTTGGTGATAAAACCAACCAATCCCAATCAGTACACCTGATAGTTAATTATCAAACAACTATCAAATGCACCCATTTTGTTGGTAACTCTGCCCAATAAGATCTTAAGCATTCACCCGGATTAATCCCAAAAGATCTGATCCTGGAGAATTACCAAAAATCCCCCCAACATTTTAGCCCAAGATCAGGGTCAACTGATATCCAATTCCCTTGCCATAGGGAACTATTCCCTAGTGATCCATGTTTATCTATCCAGCTGGAAAGGTGGGAAAAAACTCCAACACATCCCCCCTATTACCTAGATTTCCAGCAAGAATAGGACCAGGAAAGGATAATGCTGCATCAGATTTAGGTCAAATATTTCTTAGTTTCTAGCAGAGCACAATCAATATGCACTCAAAGCTGCTCAGTATAGCCTTTGGCATGTGGTTCTCTTCCTTTTCCTCCTCGCTACCACCTCCTCAGAGCATGGTCCCCACAACCCTCTGTCATGACAGGCTGATCAATTTAATCATGATGATACTAATCCCAGGTTCCAGTTTTCCCACCATCAGGGCATATGACCTGCTGTCATATTCAGGATTCTTGGTCCAGCATCCTCACTTTCCTGACCTTCCTCTTCATCCTTGACAGGAGGTTACTGCTGTCAATGGTTATTTTTTGGCACAAATAAGAATGCTCAATTATGTTTGCTCTTGTTATTTTCTCTTAATAACTTCTTTAGCTCATATAATTCTTAATTCTTCTTTGAAGAGCTTACCTCATTAGATTTGAGCTTAATTTCTCCGAAATTAGAGCTTAATTGATACCAAAGTGAAGAATGTTGACTATTATAAAAAGTTTGACACCCCCTCTCATCCAGCTCATATGTCAAATTTGAAATTTTAGTACCAGCAACTGCTTGACAGCATGTCTAATAAAGATGCTTGGCTCTTCCAACTGATAGGTCAATATGTGTGACGAATTTCTTCTATGGTCTTCTAGGTCTCATACTTCCAGTCAATTACCTGTAGCGAGTCCTTCCACAGAATTACCAGAAACAGTATCCATACCTGATGAAACCAGATTAGCAATTGTCTCAAATGACTTTTGACCAATCCTCCCTCTGTCATCAGTTCTCAAATTAGATTTTAATATTCTCCTGGACTTGGATCCTTTTGCAGATACTCCTACATTCATTGTCAAAGCTCCTGAAGCAATACCCTCAGCTATTGTTCAATTGTTCCTTTCTGGATCTGCCTTGCTTCTGGAGTTCCTTTTATGACTTGCAATTCTATAAACTAGTTGTTCTGTCAACCAAACTAACCATCATAAACCCTAAACATATCAAACTCCCCTATGCAGAATTGAGGACCCAAGTAACTGAGACTCTGTCCATAGCTCTGATTTCTTTGATCTTGAAAACATCCTAGATTGAGATGTTGCAGCATATGCCCTTCATTTTGCTGGCCAAGTTCTTTGAAGTTGGGCTATGAAGTTTCCAAGATAACCCAGATTCCATTGCTCATTCTGCTTTTGCATCTAAGAAGCTCATTGTTATCATCTTCAGGATGCCATCTGCTACTTACATGACTATCTAATTTCTGGCACACCCATAAGTACCTTCCCATGATGGCTTTAATTGGGGGCATGATTCGTCAACCTCTACCTATTATACCTTTCTCAATACTGGCTCATATATTTAATGCTCTTGACAAAGCCCATCAGCAAGTGCTCAAGACCAATCTTCCAGCTCCGGTGCCAAATCAGGATTACTCAGGGTTATTATTCAACTGCCTCTTCTTGTTCTGTTGCTTCCCTTCGCAATCTGTGGTATTGAATTTGGCAATTACTGATATTTCTATCTCTCTTCCCCTTGTTACATTATCACAGGGATCAGCCTCCACTCAATAAACTTGGATTTTAATAGGTCTAGCTCTTGCTAGCATTCAATCTCACATAGGTTTCAGCAGTTTATTCACTCCTACTGTGATACATCCTCCCTTTCCCAAGAGGTGACATAGACAGAATCATCCCAAGTTTAGGATGACCAATAAAAAATTATAAAAATATATCTTTTTTCTGTTCGTTTTTTATGTAGTTTTTTTCCGCTATATTTTCATAAATCTTTTATTATTTTTAGCTTTTTTATATGGGACATGACCTTCACCTGGTTTAGAGGTCCATCTTTTTTATCTTTTCCCCCAAACTGGTTCCTAGGTATACTTAGACCTACCAGTTTTCTATGATCCAGAGGTCTTATTTTTTAAGACTTAACCATATATTTTGGTTCTTTGGTCTCTTTTTAAGCTTTACCAAAAATTATCGGGACATAACTATCTAGATGGTTCAGCAGTTCTTTTTGGAACACACTTTATTTTTTTCTTTGATAAACTTCCTTGAATGCTTAGCATGTATTAATTCTACAATCCTTCCATCTAAGAGGTTCTTGAGGTATAGGCATCCATCACCGTCTTGACAATTATCTCAAATGGACCAACCACAACGCATCAAGCTTGTTTCTTCTTCCAAATCCCCATGCTTATTGCAAATGGCAGCTTTTTTGCCTAGTTGGTATTCTGATAAGGCCGGTTGGTCCTTATCATCATTCATTTTTGCCTTGATTCTCTTCTTCAAGGTTGTATTGAATGCTTGCAATTGCATCTCAATCAGGATATATGCCAATCAGATCAGGTACTGCTTGGCACTCATCCCTGATGTTGGTTCAACCAATGAATATAGAATCATTGGTAACGAGGCCTTCCTTCCATATAGTAACTTGAACAGCGTTTTTCCCATTGCCATATGGAGACTTATTTTATATAAAAAACGTCACCAAACTGAGGTACGTTCCTCACGCAGAAGTTCTCCCTGAGACCAGCTTCCTCAGCGTCATAGCCAGAGTTCAATTGACCCTGTTTTAAAAGTCTGTTCATCTACAGCCAGTAAGGTACTGACACAAATCCTTGGATCCTCATTATCTCATTCAAACTCAGGATTACGTTGTCAGACATTTTCCCTCTCAGCTACAAGGTAAGAATGTTGTGGGTTCAAATCAGCTGAGAAGGGGAAATGTTGGACATCTACTAGTCCACAATAATGATATCAATTTTAATAATAATAAAAATAATTTGTTCCCTCTGCTTTGGCCTCGAACATGCAAAAAGAGCGTGCCCTAAGGCCAAATCTGCTGATGCAGCTTCTGAGCCCCCTCTGGAGGTTCAGTATGGGGCGCTTTGCTGCCCCCTCCCACCCTCCAATCTCGTTCAGTGGGCCCACATGGAAAATCAGCCCCACCCAAAACCTCCATCCTCACTCTCCCACTTAAATCAACGCCAGCCAATCAGAGCAATGCTTGGACCAACATTTGTACCCAAGCAGCTGCCCATTCGCCCAATCCTACCCACTCAAATTTAAATGCCACTATTCCAGTGAACCAAAATCCATGGGATCTATTGGCTGAAACTGACGAATCAGGTAATATCCTTATTAGTAAGCATACAGGTCAACCTCTCTGCCATGGCGATTATGGTTGGGCAGAATTTTTCCTTCCCGACTTTGATGAAACCCCTACCCCTCGCCATTTTGCTCCTCTACCCAATACAACCCCCTTCCAAAGTGACCACCAGCTCGCCTTAGCTGCGGTGGCCTCTCCTCATTGCCCAAAACTACGCACCGCGGTGGCCCAGTCAGTGGCTCAGCTCCAGCATGGCCTGCCCACCATCTTCTTCCCCCTGACTTCCCTGAATCTCCCTGCAGTGACATCTCAAAATTATTTGATGATGCTGAAATTGCTGTTATGAATGTCGCAACACTTGCTTCATTCAACCCCTCAGCCAAAATCACCCGCCACAGTATCTCCCTTTTCACCCAACTTCCTGAAGCCCGCAAAGAAGCTGAAGTTCTCCTCGCAGCTTTTGTTGAGACACTTTCCCGTCATTATCTTGATGCAGAAGTGGAAAACTCCTACTACGCTGACCTCAGCCCCCACTATGCAGATGCCCCAACGCCCTGGCTCTCTGCTCTGATCTGGTACTGCAACCAACACCCCTTGATTGAGGCGGGTCTTTCTGAAAACCAACCCCCCGACCCCTCCTCACCCTCTGCCATGGTGGGTTAAGCAGTTTCTGCTTCCCACCTGGTTAGTAGTTTGTTTTGCCATTTTGAGTGTTGTGATCAGTACTGTCCGTCCCCTGGTCGGCATACCTCGAATAAATCGGAATAATAATAATAATAATAATTATAATGAGGAAATTGACTAAAAGACTCTGGCTTAATCTTGGTGGAACCCCGCTAATTGGAATAACATTAGTTCATTTAACTTGTGGGAAATTAGCATGAAGTTTAGCAGTCAGAATACTCCAACTTTGTGGCGGACTATGGGGCGTCCATTGGAGGGATCTTCCCAAGCCCCTACAAGTCCCATTCCAGCACCTACATGGGGACCACTGTAAGTCCAGGGGAACATCCCCTGTGCAGGGATCAGGCGATCTTCCCATTTCTGAATAAAAAGGATCCAAAGAGGGCGGCTGTATCTCTAGTTACCCAGGGCAACCTTGCCCACATGGTAGAAAAGTGCTGGGTAACAGCCCTCTCTCTTCAGATTTCTCCTCTGGTACCCTCACTCATCTTGGCTGAACTTGTACACCAGATTAAGGAAATCTGTGCTGAGATCACAGAATTGAAGTCAAAGGGTCCATAACTGATGGAAATCAATCCCAAAAATTGAAAAACATATAATCAAAAAGGGACAAATATCAAATTATCAGCCAGAATCAATGACAGTTTTTACTCAGCTAGCAGTACAATCGCTGGCACTAACCCCCTCTCAAAATCATCAGGCTGATCCTTGATATGCAGATGGTATCTTCAGAAACCATCGCCAACAGTTTAAAACCCCTATCTAGCAAATTGGGAGTTGTGGCTGATGTAACTCATTTAACTTAACAAACGCCCCAGCAACTGGGCATGGGCGGGTTAAGCATCCTGAACCCATTTCCAACCAACTAGGACCACCCCTTCATGGGGTGGCCCTGGGAATTCCCGTTGCTCATTGGGCTAGATGCCATCACGCCAACTGACAGAAATGCAGTCAAGCCTTGGTTCAGGCATTCAAAGTCGAACTGAAAGTGACTCAGCCTGCCACTTAATCCATCAATGTCAATTTCCATTGAGATTATCTGCCCCTTTCCTGAAAAATTCGATGGGTTAGGTCAAATATGAGGAACCTTATCCCTGCTTGTACTTACATCAATTGAACACTATTTAATCAGTTGCATTGCACTGAGAAAATTGTTGATCAATTCTCTTTATTTTCCTTTCAATAAATTTCTGTCACAATCATCAATTAATACTTTATTGATATCCTTCTTTCCAAAATCCTGATGATATTACACTGATGGCCTGTCAGTCCCTACACCGGATGAGCATTACCAGTTTTGATGATTACAATAGCTCCAACCATTGTCAACTGGATTTAACGTGCAAGACACTTCTGGAAATTTAACCCCCTCATTGCAACTATCCGCCAATAATATACTAGGATCTTGTGGCCTTACATCCACCATTTCCAATCAAGGATCCGCCCCCTTGTCTCCTCAGTTGTATTGAACCAACCCACCAGAAACCCAGTAGAAACCATCCCAGTGGTACAATCCCCTGAAGCGAGACCCCCAGTGTCTTGGGTTGTTTCCATTTGGTTCTTTTTTGGGTTTCTTTTCATGCTTTTTCTACACCAACGAGTTATTTTTTCCCATAACTCAGCTCCATACAACGTCATATGTGCGGCAATGCCCCTGGCATTCTGGCTTGCTTTTTAGGGTGCTCACACATCTCAACTGGCATTTTGGTCTAAACTTATTCTGCCGTTCTCATGGCATAATTGACTACCCATTGTTTCCTGACATTTCCGCCCTTCTCTTCAAGGTGGGCGCCACAGTGGTTACCATTTACTAAATGAGCGTAAAGTCAGTAGTCTGCTTTCTGTTGTTTATTTGGTTACTTGCCAATTTTGTGGGTAGTCTTTGCTATATCTTGGAGAAACTTCTTCAGGCTGGCGAGCCCCGTGGATTACTACTTCTCCCCACCTAATATTCAAGAAGGAAAGTGAGTGTTCCTTCCCAAGATATTTTTAATCAGGTTCTCAACACCCTTGCTGAGGTGCAAATGCATTCTGCTATTGCCCTTAATAATGCCGCTGCGCTATTTAATGCCCAACAACAGGTCACTTTTTTGATGCGGTAGAAGGAGATGTCCATTAGTGGGTACAAGGACTTCTGCGTTCTACTTCACAAGCGGGGGATTTCACCTCGCTGATTGCAGTCATATTGGCTGCTTTGAAACCCCCTGTGTCGCGCTCATACCGTTTATTCTAATTGCTTTCTACTATGGCCAAAGCCCCCAGATTAGCTTCTTTAATCTCTACCTTCTTTGAACAGGCTCCCGCACTGGAGTTCTCTAATAATATGCTCCTGGAAATCTTAAGATCAGGGCTGGATTCTGCCTCTGACCATCACAAGCTTTGGTCCACCTTTAAAGGGATGGTGGATCAGATATGGTACGCTGCGACCATTATCAACGCCTCCCCTCTCCATACTTCCCACTATCAAGGGGAAAATATATGATAGGACTACCTAACGGCGACGCAGATGCAGTTCTTACCATTATACCAGTATTAGTCCTGGCCTCAGAGCTCATTACTACCCTGCTTCAGAGTTGGGTTATCCTGGTTCACCTATAAATGAATCAGTAAAAGCCCAGATTAAAGTAGCTTGTTCCCAAGTCCTTACTCTTTCCAACTTTACTCCTGAAAAGGTCCTCGACCTTCCCCCAATTTACATGACATTTCTTCGGTTGCAACAGAAACGACCAAATCTACCAATAAACAAAACTTCGTCTATTTCTTATTACCTATGAAGATTAGTATCAGATCTCACCACGTCACCTTTAAGGCTTCGGTGGATACTGGAGCCGTGGGTAATTTTATGAGCGTTGAGTTAGCCCAACAACTGGAGCTGGACCTGGACGTAGGCCCTTTGGTGATGGTGGCTTCTTCAGCCTCCCAGACATCATATAAAGTCCGTCAGCCAGCACCTTTCTCAGTACATTAGTTTAGCTTTTGTGATCAGTTCTCCACAATGCCAAACTTAGTATTCTTGGTAACCTTGGGGGTCAGATGGTGGCGCCAACAACATGTTAAATCCACCTGGAGTCAAATATGTTGTCATTCATTAGTGATCAAATGGAGGGAGAATTGCTTTAGTTGACACCCTTAGGAAACCCAAGGCCGCAGCTCTATTACTTCCCTCATTTCCCCTGCGGGCCTTCCATCCAATTTTCCAAAAGAATGAATGCACTATCAAAGTATCTTTGACTCCAAAAAGGCAGACCATTTGCTCCCTCACACTATATTTGACTTAGGATTCAGGACATCAGTGCAGTTGGTGAATATCAACTGCCCGCTGTATCCACACACAGCGGAGGAGGAGGTTGCGCTTAACACCTGGTTAGATGATATGCTTAAAAAAGGGTGGTTGTTTAAAGAGACATCGCCAGTCACATCTCCCATTATTTTTGCCAAAAAGGCCGATGGTTCCCTTTATCCCTGCATAGATTAAAGACACTTAAACAAAGTTACGGTTCATGATCCCTACCCTCTGCCTTAGGAGCTTAATATCTTCAAGCGATTGCTAATTCTCATGTGTTCTCTAAGCTGAATCTCATCAATGCCTTCAACCAGATTCAGGTGATGGAAGGGCAAGGATAACATGCTGTGATATGAATGAAGTGAGGGATTTTTCAATTCCGCATAATGCTCTTTGGGTTGCGGAATGCACCCGCTACGTTTCAATGAATTATTGACAGTGTACTGGGCGACTTCAGTTCACTTGCAGGATTGCATATATTGACAACATCTTGGTTCACTCCCCAACTCCCAAACAACACGCTAAAGACTTGGAAGCGGTCGTGGATGCTTTTCACAAGGAGGACTTGTTCATCAAGCCTTCAAAATGCAAGTTCTATAAGGAGGAAGTTACCTTTCTTGGGAACCTTGTCCTCAAAGATGGGTATGTGATTCCCCCTAATAAGTTGGACGCCATCCATGAATGGCCAACTCCAACAACCCAGAAACAATTATGGAGTTTCTTGGGCACCATTATTTTCCTAAAGAAATTTTCCCTGGCTCTTTCTAAGTTAGCTGCTCTAATCCACCCCCTCACAGGCTAGAATGTGCCTTTTATTGGATACTTGAGTGCCAGCAGGTGTTTGAGTCAATCAAAGAGGTGTTTTTATCTCCACCCATCTTGAAACACGTGGATCCTTCCAAGCCATATATTGTTGCGTGAAATGCCTCATCTGTGGCAGTGGGGGCAGTTCTGCTCCAGGAGCACGATGGCTTAGAACATCCAGTCGCCTACTTTTCCCAAAATCTTTCCTCTACTGAGCAATCCTGGGCCATCTACAATAAGGAGTTGGCAGCTGTAGCATGGGCATTGACTCATTGGAGGTATCTGTTACAGGGTGCCCAGCATGAGTTAACTGTGCATACGGATCACCAAGCTCTTTTGTATTTCTACAAACCCCAGAAATTGGCACATCGGCAAGCTCACACCTATTGGGACTTGTGCAGTTTCAATTTCAAATATGAATTCATAAAAAGCGCACTTAACGTACTTCCTGATTTTCTTAGCTGCAACCCAGCCCACTGCCCCTCAATTTAAGATGAAGTGGACCTCGTTACCATGATCCCTGCCACTCAAATCTTGTCTATTGTTCCCCCTGTGGTCTCATCAGTCGCCTTTGCTCCTGAAGCCCCTCTCATTACACAGGTCTTAGCAGCCCAAATGACCTGCCCCAAAGAAGTGGATTATTCAAGCAATTGTCCCTTCAAAATCAAAAACACTCTCTGTATTCCTTGGTGGAGGGCCTCATTTATTTTAAATCGCAGGTTTGGGTTCCTCCTCTCTTCAGAGCTGAGGTATTTCGAGTGCATCATGACCCTCCCACAATTGGCCATCTGGTCAATAAGAAGTGCATCATATTAATCAAGTGGACTTACAATTGGGCGGGTTTAACTAAGGAAGTTCCGGCCTGTGTTGCCAATTGCGTTATCTTGTGCATGGGCTAAGTCAGACCGTTCAGGAAGAAATGGCCTCCTACACCCTTTGCAACAGGTGGAGGGTCCATGGACATTGGTGTATGTGGATTTTATTGTCAAACTTCCCTGTTCTAATGGGTTTATAGCAGTAATGGTGGTGGTTGATTATTTCACCAAATTTTCACTATTTATTCCTTGTGCTTCCACAATTACATCAGAAGAAACCGCTCATCTCTTTGTGCGCCATGTGTTTGCAATGTTTGGTCTCCTGCAGGAAATCATCAGTGACAGTTGTTCACAGTTCACGGCGCAGTTCTGGAGTGAACTTTTATCTATTTTAAAAATTTCCCCCTGTTGCTCCTTGGCATATCATCCCCAGTCTGATGTACAAACTAAGTGAGTTAACCAAGTCTTAGAACAGTACCTGCGTTACTATGCTGCAGCTGCACAGGACACCTGGACTAATGACCTTCCCCTCGCTCAATTTGCCTACAACAACGGAATTTACGCTTCCACAGGGTTTTCTCCTTATAAAGCGATTCTCAGATATAATCCCTCATTTTTGGTCAGACCCTGCTTGCGCCCCAAGGTCTCAGCTGCTGCAGATCATGCTGAGAATATTAGGTCCACTCAGTCCTTAGTGCGGGAGCATCTCACTAAAGCTATCAATGACTATAAGCAGTTTGCGTATCATAAATGACTCCCTGGTCATGACATAATGGTGGCTTCCTATGTTATGCTCAATACTTGCCATTTGAGAATGCAAGTACCCTCCTGCAAGTTTGCAAGTAAGCGTTTGGTCTCCACTTGGTGGAGGAAGACTTGGACAATGGTGCATTCCAGTTAAAACTACCAGCTCATTGGAAACAGCACCCCATCTTCCACGTTTCTCAGTTGTCCTCATTTAAGAGAACTGTCCCCGCAGACCCAGAGCTGATTTTAATCAAGAATGAGGAGGAGGGTGAGGTGGAAAACATCTTAGCATCCCTCAAATCTCAAAGGTCCATTCAGTACCTCGTGGCCTAGAAAGGTTACCTGGCCTAAAAGAATAGTTGGTTTAAGGCCCACAATTGCGCTAACTGCATGGAACTGGTTGAGGCGTTTCATAAGTCCCACCCCAAAGCTCCCCATCCCCCCAAAAGGTTGCGATTATAATGGCGATCAAATTTCCCAAAGTGCACAAAAATGTGGCCCTCATACAGTTTCCCGGTGGTAGCGCCCTTCCTTTGGAAAAAGGTAAGCGTAATATAAGTCCTGTGGAAAAGCCCTGTACATGGATCAGGCGATCTTCCCATTTCTGAATAAAAAGGATCCAAAGAGGGCGGCTGTACCTCTCGTTACCCAGGGCAACCTTGCCCACATGGTAGAAAAGTGCTGGGTAACAACCCTCTCTCTTCAGATTTCTCCCCTGGTACCCTCACTCATCTTGGCTGAACTTGTACACCAGATTAAGGAAATCTGTGCTTAGATCACTGAATTGAAATCAAAAGGTCCATAACTGATGGCAATCAAGCCCCAAAAATTGAAAAACATATAGTCAAAAAAGGGACAATTATCAAATTATCAGCCAGAATCAATGACAGTTTTTACTCAGCTAGAAGTACAATCGCCGGCACTAACCCTCTCTCAAAATCATCAGGCTGATCCTTGATATGCAGATGGTATCTTCAGAAACCATCGCCAACAGTTTAAAACCCCTATCTAGCAAATTGGGAGTTGTGGCTGATGTAACTCATTTAACTGAACAAACGCCCCAGCAACTGGGCATGGGCGGGTTAGGCATCCTGAACCCATTTCCAGCCAACTAGGACAACCCCTTCATGGGGTGGCCCTGGGGAATTCCCGTTGCTCATTGGGCTAGATGCCATCACGCCAACTGACAGAAATGCAGTCAAGCCTTGGTTCAGGCATTCAAAGTCGAACTGAAAGTGACTCAGCCTGCCACTTAATCCATCAATGTCAGTTTCCATTGAGATTATCTGCCCCCTTCCCTGAAAAATTCGATGGGTTAGGGCAAATATGAGGAACCTTATCCCTGCTTGTACTTACATAAATTGAACACTATTTAATCAGTTGCATTGCACTGAGAAAATTGTTGATCAATTCTCTTTATTTTCCTTTCAATAAATTTCTGTCACAATCATCAATTAATACTTTATTGATATCCTTCTTTCCAAAATCCTGATGGTATTACACTGATGGCCTGTCAGTCCCTACACCGGATGAGCATTACCAGTTTTGATGATTACAATAGCTCCAACCATTGTCAACTGGATTTAACGTGCAAGACACTTCTGGAAATTTAACCCCCTCATTGCAACTATCCGCCAATAATATACTAGGATCTTGTGGCCTTACATCCACCATTTCCAATCAAGGATCCGCCCCCTTGTCTCCTCAGTTGTATTGAACCAACCCACCAGAAACCCAGTAGAAACCATCCCAGTGGTACAATCCCCTGAAGCGAGACCCCCAGTGTCTTGGGTTGTTTCCATTTGGTTCTTTTTTGGGTTTCTTTTCATGCTTTTTCTACACCAACGAGTTATTTTTTCCCATAACTCAGCTCCATACAACGTCATATGAGCGGCAATGCCCCTGGCATTCTGGCTTGCTTTTTGGGTGCTCATACATCACAACTGGCAGGTTGATCTAAACTTCTTCTGCCGCTTTCGTGACAACCACCTCCTTTTATAGACGTGGCCAGGGTCCCCCAAGGTGATATATTTATGAGAAAGGGGTTTGGTTTGAATATAATAAGTTGTTACCCCATGGTTACGTTTTACCCAAAATAATTTCCTATTCAGAGTTAAGCTTAAGGGGAGCTAGTTTTTTGAGTTTCAATAGGTTGAACTTTAATATTCCCTTATTCAGAATGTAACAAGCTGTTCTGACTTACATTGAATTCCCTTTGACACTTGATTAAGTTTAAATACGGATCAATCAGATATCAAGAGGGTTTTTTTCTCTTATACCCCACGATACTTAATACAAAACTTAAAAAACACTTATTTTATAAATTCTTCAAGTTTAAGCATTTTTATCATATTAGTGGTATAAACCCCTATTGTTGGATTTTGGTACATCAAGCACCAAGCGAGCATCTCCTGGCGCCATAATCCAACAAGTGGTGCTCACTACAGGGGAAACCTATATACCACCAAAATTCTGTTACAATATCAAACATGACTACTCTTTCGAAAACAAGGCTAGCTGCTTTAGAGGACCAACTACCAGTGCTTTGGCTCTCCTCAAAGGCTTGAGCAGCACTCTCCGCAAGGCCCTTATGGGCCCTCCCCTAACATTCCTAGACCTCTGTTTAAAGACAAGTTCACACCTGGTGAGGGCATTATCAGCTCCTTACTTTATGTTTACGTATATTCAATAGAAGGTGCGACTGACCTCAAAAAATCAAGTTTATTCTTGTCTGCTTAAGTCAGATGGCTCAGGAGACAATGGTTCCTTAAATGGCCACACTTACCACCTGGATGGAGATTAAACAAGCGTTGATTGATGAGTTTGGTTCTAAGCAGAGTTTGCAATAGCAAAAACAGGCTTTATGTGCCTTAGCCTACAAGAGGGAGAATCAATCCCCTCATTTGTTATCGAAAATATAAAAAAGCTCAACCACTGTTGCTGGCCAAAATGCTTCCCATAGAATGATATTGCTGCTATCGTGGCTAGCTTGGCGTCTTATTATTCTTTAGCAATGCATATCTCCGCCGTTAAGTATACTTCCAAGACGGTATGGGATATCAAAGAGGCACTACTAGCAGTGGCTGATTTTTATGAACTTGAACTTCTTAAATAAGCTCCAGAGCAGGAATCAACTCTGACCCATCCAGCCTCTTCTATGGCTGTATTCCTCTGATACCAGCTTTTGAAGAGTGGCAGCGACCAATTAACCCTTCATCATCTCAGCCAGTGAGGTCAGTTATCACTTTGCCTGGTCCAACTCTTGCCAAGTTGTTTACTATGGTGAATAATGTTACGTGCCCACCTAAGCTGCTGCCTTAATCCTCCTCAGCCTCAACTACGGCTGCCTCTAATTAAAACCTGCCATTATGGGCAGCCCAAACCGGTCACTTCCAATGCAGAAGTCAAGGCCATTACACTTCCATCGCCTCCCCCAAAAGTTGGTACTGCCATGATGCTACCTTCAAAGGTCAAAAGGTTAGAAAAGAGTGACAAAGCCCTCCCCTGTGAGGAGATTAAGCCAGTTTCTCCGCCCCCTCTTAGTAATTTCATTGAGGTACATTGACAATCCCTCTGATGATGAGTCTGAAGGGGGTGGTGAAGACGCAGGCTATTACGTTTTGGGAGCCCCAATGGAAGTGCAAATTCCATATAGGTGAGGCCTGAACGAATTGATATTGCTATATTACCACGCCAAACTTATCTTCAACAGTTTTGAGGTTTTCAGAGGTGATTGATACCGCTAGTGATGCTGGCTAGCTTATTGGGACAGTGATCCGGTCCACTCAGCAGGTTCATACCCTCCAATATATTAAAGATAAATACCCTACAATGGCTCAACGCCTTTCCTCTACTCTTCATTTGAAGAAGGTTCTCTCCCTCCCTCCTACTTTTGGTAACACAATCATGAAGATAGAGGTTGTCATCAATAAGGTGCGCGTTCCAGCCATCCTTGATACAGATGCTCCCATGAACGTGGTCTCTTCAAAACTCATCTTTAAAATAATTTGGTTCCTGACCTAGACTATACACAGGATTTTGGAACTTCAGGTCCTAACATTATGCGAGCTATTAGAGCCTACTCTTCTTTACTTAACATATTGAGAAGCTCCTGCTGGCTGCCACCGCTGTAGCATTAACCAATAACGCATATGACCTACTCATTGGCACGCAATTCATGATTATGTATAATACGATCATTAATATGAAACAGGGATTTATCTCCCTTCTAAATTATGAGGTTCCCCTAGTCTTACAAATGATGAGCCTAAGGAGAAGGAATATACATGCGTAGTTGAGTATCCTTATTACAACCTCACCCTTACTTATACCACATTGAGCAGAAACACAAAAAAGCTGACTGACTCTGTGGAAGGTTAGAGGGCATTCCATTTTATGCATCCAAGGAGGTAGTAGTCAAAGCGGGTAAACAAAAGGTGATAGACACCAAAATTACTATGCAATTTCCCCGCAACTGCCTTCTGCAATTAACAAGCGTTAATAGAATAATCCCTTTGGAACCTCAGGTGTTTCCAGGTCTCTAGACCCTGCTTACCAGAGACCTATCAATCTTTTTCTGGGGAATCTCGCTAACAAGGACGTGGTTGTAAAGAAGCATCAGGAGATTGGAAAGGCCCTGTTGCTTCCCATTGAGGACATCCACCAAGTCCATTATTTTGGGTCTATGCTGGATATGGGACTACCCATTGACCAAATGATATGCTCTTTGCCCAACGTCCAGATATCTGATGATCTAACTCCCGCTGAACTTAATAAAGTTTATTCCTTACTGGATTCATATAGTGATTTTTCTCTAAATCCGATACTGACTATGGGCATAAGGAGGACTGGTGCCACACCATTGATGTTGGGGATGCCAAGCCTATTTGATCCAAACCTTATCAGAAATCAAAAGTTGAGGAGCTCCAGATGAAGACGGAGCTTAAACAGTTACTGGACGTGGGGCTACTGGTGCCTTATCAAAGCCTCTGGTCATCTCCACTATTGCTCATACAAAAGAAGAATGGTAGACATCTGGTTGTTATGGACTACCACAAACTCAATAATCTTACCAAAAAGGACAGTTACCCAATCCCCAAATTGATGACGCACTAGCTCAACTCTCTGGGTCCAAATTTTTTTCTGCCATGGACTTGGCTAGCAGATACTGGCAGATGGACCTTTCTCTGCAAGACCATGGAAAGTAGCGCTTATCTGCAGTGAGGGTCTTTTAAAACCTACTAATTACCACAAGAGTTGTGCAATGCGCTCGCATCTTTCAGCGAGCCATGGACCACATCTTGCAGGATCTGAAGCTTAGTTGCGTAATTGTTTATCTTGACAATATTACCATCTTCTCCTGGACCTTCAATGAGCACCTTTTTCATTTAAAGGAAGTTTTCCAACGGTTGCGGGCCTCTCACATTAAGCTGAAGCCCGCCAAATGTAAATATTTCTAAAAGAAGTTAAACTTCCTTGGCGACGCCATCTCCTCAGATGGGATCCATCCTCTACAAGATAAGGTTGAGGCGATATCCAAGATTTATGCTCCAAAACCCTGCGATATTCAGGTGTTTCTGAACGTGATGGGGTACTACCATCAATCCATCCCCAAATTCTCTCAGCTAAGTGAGCCCCTCATATTTATTTTAACAAAAAACACCCTTTTCCATTGGGGAGCGAAACAACAAGCTGCTTTTGAAACGCTAAAAAAGCTGCTGCAGCAATGGCCAATCCTGCGCCACCCTTACTATAGTAAACCCTTTATGATGTTTAATGATGCTTCCAATTATGCAGTGGAGCTATCTTGGCACAACTGGATGAGCATGAGGTTGATCACCCCGTTTCATATTTCAGCAAGATTCTCTCAAAGGCAGAACGCAACTATAGCGTCACTGAGAAGGAATGCCTAGCCTTTTTGCTGTTAATTATTACCGCCCTTTCTTATATGGGACCTTTTTTTAAGTGGTTACTAACCACGCCTCTTTAAAGTGGTTACATAATATGAAGGATTCCACTAGGAGGCTGGCACATTAGGCTTTGAAGTTTTAACACTATGCTATGACCATTATACACTGAGCTGGGATGAGTCAAATGAATGTTGATGGGTTGACTTGGCTACCCATCCTTCACTTAGATAATAGTGAAGAAGAGCGGCTACATGATCTCCTAATGACTCCTGATGCTTGGGAGGATGATGATGAACCAGTCCAAAAGATGCTAGTTCGCCAATCCCATAACACAAAGGTGGATAATGGGCATCTATACAATAAGTAAGGGTGAACTGGTTACCCTACCTCCAACCTTCAGAGCGATTACATGTCATTATAGAGTCTCATGCTCTCCTAGGGCATAGCGGAGTGTGGGAAACCTATGATTGGGTAAATCAACGCTACTATTGGGAGGGAATCATGGAGACCATCATTGAAGTCTTGTGTGCCTGTTTAACATGTAAAAAGCAATCCAACTTCAAAACAAATTATCAATATCAGCCTATCACCCCTCAACAGCCTTTCCACACAATAAGTCTCGATGTTGTTGACCATCTACCCCAAAATACGGGTGAAAATCGATATATCTTGGTAGGAATTGATCACTTTACCAAATAAGTCGAGGCTGTGGCTATCCCAGCTAGATGGAAATGCCACGGCCATTTTCCTCCACCAGTATATCTATATCTGACATGGTTGCCCCGAGTTTTTCTTTGTGATAATGGTAAAAACTTTACCTCCCAAGTGGTGAAGATCCTCGCAACTTCCATGGGCGCGCAACAGCTCTTTTCCGCCTCCTACAACCCTTCAACCAATGGCACAGTGAAAAGAGCCAAAGGGACCTTAGTCTCTATATTATGATTAACAGCCACTTTGTATCCCCTTCACTGGGATAAGTACTTACCTAGTGCCCTCATGGCCTAAAGTATCAGTTACCATAGAATCTTTAAGATATCCCCTTTCCGGGTATTGTATGGATGGGAACCTGGGGTGCCATAATTATTGGCAAAAGACATTTTCACTGATAGACTGATCTTGAACAAGCCATGAAGAAGTTAACTCAGCACATCATTCAGCTACAATCTGAGGTAATTATCAACTTGGCCAAGACTGTCAAAAAAGTGGGTCAATCCGCTAATGAGCTTCAGGCCCCTCTTCCTTCCTTCAAAGTATCTGACTTAGTGCATTATTATCAAGATCATATCACCCCTAGAAGGGAGAAACTCGGATCTATTTTGGGAAGGCTCTTTTGTAGTCACTTACAAGCAAGGAGAGGAGTACTCCATCAAATCCCTTGCTACTGGAGTTACTATTAGACGAGTTAATTGCCAATTCATAAAGCCCTATTCTCCCCCCAACATTCTTGAGGGGGGTGATGTCAGACATTTTCCCTCTCAGCACAAAGTAAGAATGTCGTGGGTAATAAATCGGCTAATAAGGGGAAGTGTCAGACATTTACTAGTCCACAATAATGATATTGATTTTAATAATAATGAGAAAATTGGCCAAAAGACCCTAATTGATTCTCAGTGGAACCCCGCTAATTGGGGTAACACTAGTTTAAATACCTTGCGGGCGGTTAACATGAAGTTTAGCAGTCAGAATAATCCAACTTCATGGCAGACTATGGGGCGTCCATTGGAGGATCTCCCCAGCCCCTAAAAGTCCCATTACAGCACCTACACGGGGACCACCCCCTTTTATAGGCATGGATGGGGTCTCCCAAGGTGAAATATTTTTTGAGAAAGGGGATTGGCTCAAATATATTATAAATTTATTTGAGGTAAGCCAACCAGGGGATGGACATTACTGATACAAAATCGACCAAAAAACACAAACCAAAAGCCCTAAATGAGTGGCGGAACACCAAAACAAAAAGGAAAACCAAGACAACCAGGTGTAGCAGTTGTGGACCGCTTATCCCACCATGGCGGAGGGGGAGGGGTTTCAGACAGCTTATCAATTTCTTCTTCATTAATGAAGAGTCGGACTAAAGCTGAGAGCAAAGGGGTTGGGGCATCTGCAAGATGCGGATTGAGGAAAAATGGAAAAGGGTTAAGTTCATTGCTAACAAGCTGAGCCTGGAGCATAGCCTCTAGGAATTCGGCAACATGGTGTTCAGCTTGTATGCGTGCATTGGGAAGCTGAAAAAATTTGGTTATATTGGCTCTGGTGATGCGTGTGGTGGGGGAAAATTCTGCCAGTGCAACAACTTGCTTGAGAGCAGAGATGGCGGTTTCCTTTAATCGTTCAATTTCCTCTTTTGCAACTGCAGGTAAATCATCAAGGTACGGATTGAATGTAGCCCCTCATCAAATTGAGCGACAGATTGTGCCACAGCTTCACAGAGATGGCGGCTATCAGGAGAGGCCACAGCGGCTTTGGCAAGTTGATGGTCACTCAAAAAATGGGGTAGCAGTGGGTTTGGGGATATATTTCTTAGGTGGGAATGGGGCATCGAAATCTGAAAGTAGATATGGTTCCAAATTAATTGGAAATTCGGAAAGAGGTATAATTTCCCCAGATTCAGTAGTTTCATCCAATAGGTCCCCAGGGTTTTTGATTAGCATGATTGACTCAGATGGACGAGGTTTTGGTTGGGTAATTTTTGGGGCGTTAAATCAGTTGGACTGAAGATGGGTCCAAACCTGCTCTTGATTGACTAAATCGTTTGAAGTTAAGCCAGCTTGGGCTGTGGTTGCAAAGGTTTTGCTGATGTTTGAGCGTTCAGCTGGAGGGGGTGGGGAAGCCAAAATCCCCACTCAAACGCTGATTGTGCGGCCCCATGTGTGGGCTTGGCGGAATCCACTAGTTTTAAGTTGAAACTACAGTACTTCTTGGAATGATCCAACTCATGGCATAGGGGACAAATGGTGAAGCCGTTGTCAACATGAGCCCAAAAGAAGTGTTCTGGTGCAGATGGGATATGGGCACGTGGAGGGATGTGCTGGGCTACGGTTGGTTGGTGGGAAGTGATGGTGGCCATTGCCCTTGGTGCTGCTAACAGCTCAGCTCCGCTTGGTACCAGGAAGTGGAGAATGGGGTATTTAATATTTGGATAGCCCCATCATCAGTTCTTCATAGAGTGTTTGAGGCGGAAGGTGTGAAAGAAGGTTTGTAAAGGTCACCACCATTGTGGTGTCACTGGGGAGGCGCGTACGGGTTGTGGAAATAGGAGTGTTTTTATAAATTAAGGGCGTAGATGCTGCTGCAGCTGCGTCCTCTTCAGTGGGAAAACCAATATCAAAAATAGCCCTTATAAGGGTGGAAGTCAATAAATCCTGCTGGTGAAAACGTGGATGTTGCCAGCTCAATTATTGCTTTGTCAGCATTTGGAAAGGGACGCCCATATTCAACTCAGAGGCAAAAGCGAATATTGGATTGGGGTAGGGAAAGTGAGTGGGTGCAGGTTGGGTGGACTCACGCTAAGTGTAATAATAAGTCCCTTGGAGGTACAAATCAGCCCAATTCATTAGGCAGACTGGATGAGTCAGTTTGCATGTGTTTTCCTGCTGGGCGGAAAACGCTAGCAGGTGGAGCGCTGCTGCCCCACGCTGGGGCAGCAGGTGGCGGATCCGCTGACATAAAATGGAAACTGATTTGGTGGAGGTGGCGATGGAAATATAATGGATGCTTTTTTAATAAATTCAGTCAAAAGTGATGTCTGGCTCTATATATTAAGTCGTTTCCCCATGGTTACATATTACCCCAAAATAATTCCCCATTCAGCGTTCAACCTAAGGGAAGTGAGTTTTCTGTGCTTTGATAGGTTAGATTCTGATATTTCTCTTATTTAGAATGTAACAAGTCATTCTGACTTACATTGAATTCCCTTCAGCCCTCAATTCAGTTTACATATGGATAGGTCAGATATCTAGATGGTTTTTTTTCTCTTATACCCCGTGATACTTAATAAAAAACTTAAAAAACAATTAAGTTATAAGTTTTTAAAGTCTAAGTATTTTTATCATATCTGTGATATAAACCCTATTATTGTATTTTGGTACATCAAGCATCAAGTGAGCATCTCTCAGCACCAAAATCAAACATGTGGGATGTGAAATATGTTCCATTGTCACTCAACAAGACTTGCGGGCATCCATGGCAGTATACAACTTGATCCAAGATAAACCTTACATTGCTTGTAGCATCCACTTTCGCCAGGGCCTTTATTCTGGCTCATCTAATCTCAAGGTCAATAGTAACTATGATGTATTTGACTCCCCCTTTACTCATAGTTAGTGGTCACATCATGTCAATGGACACCATATGCCAAGCAAATCCAGGGTGGACCAGTCAGTATCCAGTCATTTTCTTGTGAGGCATGTGCAACTGGCACTCCACAAAACAAGCCAGATAATCTGCTGCATCATAGTTGATAGACTCCAAGTAATAGTACTGGAGAATGTGATAAGTTGTCTTCTTCAGAGATCCATGCCTGACAACCTTATGTGCAGCTTAAATGATTTCCACTTGCTCTAACATTCTTGGGAATAGTAATTGTTTTCATCAATCATCTTGAAAACTTGTACATCCCTGGTCTTTGTGCTTTCCATCACTTTCTGGAGCGCACCTTGGATTTCTCAGGGCTTGTTCCTAATTTCTCCTTTAACCATTCTCTTAAATAGCTCATCCATTTGCCAGTATACCACTTCAACCATTGGTAACCTTGATAAGCCATCCACATTCTGATGAGATGCTCCAACTCGATGGACTATCACATAATTGTAAGCCTGTAGCCTCAATTCTCATTAGGCCAGTTGTCCTTCCAGTCTATCTTAAATTGTGAAGCCAATGCAGCGAGGAGTGGTCCGTTAACATTTTAAAATGTGTTCTTGTGTATACACACAAAAATGTTTAAATGTGTAATTTACTGAAAGGCATTCACGCTCAGTAATGGCGTAATTCTTTTCAGCTGTTGATAGCGTCTGGCTCACATAAGCTACCGGATGTTATTCCCTGAGTTCATCTACTTGGCTCAGGATGGCACCAATCGTCATTAATGAAGCATCAGTCTGTATTATAAGTTCTCAATTAAAATTAAGATATTTCAGTATCGGAGAATCTATCTGATAGTGGCGTAATTCATCAAAAGAACTCTGGGCCTCTTCATTAAAACTAATCCTTTTTTAGATCCTTCAGCAAATTATAGAGGGGCTCAGAAAATCTCTCAAAATCACATATGAATCTTTGGTAGTATCTGACTATTCCATAGAACACTTGGATATCTTGAACACTTCTTGAAACGTACATTCTCTCTATGGCCTCTATTATCTGGGCTTGCGGCTGCAGTCCACTAGCTTTGATAACTGTCCCAGATATTCCAACTCTTTTTTGAAGAAGTGGCACTTCCTCAGCTTGATCTTAAGGTTATCTGCGGACAGTCTCTTAAAGACTTTTTCCAAGTGGTGTAAATGGTCAGTAAATGTCCTACTGAAAACATTTATATCGTCCAAGTACACCAGGGCGCATGATAACTTCAGGTCCTTTAAAATGGCATCCATGGACCTCTGGAACGTCGCAGGAGCATTACATAGACCTTGGGGATACTTGTCAGTTGATAAAGATTCTATGTGGGGATGATCACACATACTCCTTGTCAGGATTTTAACCAGATGAATCCTTCTGATAGTATTCAAATTAGGGGTTTTGGTTAGTTGAGTGTAATTGCTGGATAATAGCCTAGTTTAATACTATATAATGTTATATATTTGTTTGAGTTTAGGTTTGATGGAATCTGCGTTTGCTGCCAAAATGCCATCTGAAGATTGTTGTGGGAGTTTCCAGAGGAAAGCTGATGAATCCATTATAACTCATTCAACATAATTCAACCTAATTTGGAGCACCGGTGAATCATGACAAGGATTCTTGAATTCCTTTTAAGTTATGAGTTTATATTGATTGACCAGCAACTTATGCTGAGGATGGATTGACCTAATATTATTTGGTGATCATATGAGCAGATCTAAGAGGGATTCGCTATGAAGTATGAATGAATAATTTACAATCTGATAGAGGTTTAGAATCAAGAGGCCGATGGGTTTTCTGGCAGATGATTGGCCAATGAGTACTTGGGCGCAGTACCCTGAAAGTAATATAAATAGTCGTTCATTCCCTCTAAATAAACATCTCTCTTTCGCCCATCTTTTCCTATTTGTTTGAAGTAGCAAGAGCCACTAGAGTAGGGAAGGTGGGACAGGGGATCCCCAATAGGCGCGTTTGATCACGCCTGAAGTGGCCGGCGCTGCCAGCTCCCATACCTCCTCCTTATGAGAAACAGTGGGAACCTGGCCAGCTGACTACCAGTGGTGAGCTGCATAGCCACCAACCCTAGTGGGGTGCAGCGCGGGAGGTGCCATAGCCGCCCAAGAAGGGGGATGGACTTTCTGGGGCATGCCCAGATGGGTTGGTGAAGCGTCGTGAGGGTGGGGCAGTGCGGGAGTGCCTGAGCCACCCAGGAAGGGGCAGGACTTGCTGGGGCACACGCCGAGGACGCCTGGGGCTAAAGATGAAGCTATTGGTGGTTAGTTGGTAGGCTGGACGCAGGACTTATAGTGGTTGGTACGCCAATGAAGGAGATATAGCAAAGGGCCACCAGTTTTCATACTGGTTGGCCTGGCACACTGGTGGAGCTCAAGGTCAAATTCGTGACACTCCTGGTCTTCCGTTGGCAAATAGATTTGCCAATATCCAGATATCAGGATCATTGTGGAGGAATGCTTCACTTCTCCAAAACGATCTAATGCATTGTCAATTTGTGGTAATAGATACAAATCCTTCTTTGTTATATTATTTAGCTTCCAATAATCAATCACACCCAATTAGAGCCATCCTTCTTCTTCACAATCAGGATAAGGCTCACCCAGGGACTCAATGATGGAACTAGAAGCCTTTGCTTCACTTATTTGCTGATCTCCTCTTCCACTACCGCTTCAGCTGCCTTAGAGTATCAAATTAGTCTCATCCTTATTGGAAAATCTTTAGGTGTCAACTTTATGGATGACATTCCTTGCAAATCCCAAATTGTGGTCATACTGGGCAAATACTTCCCAATACTTGTCAAATAATTTAATTACCCCCTCTTGCTGTCTGTTCGTCAGATCAGAAAATTTCTCTCGTTTGACCAATAGATTGATGCTTTTGGTCACCCCTGCCAGTAATCCATCTCATTGAGGGCCCCAAGATCATGGATTTCCTCAATTTCGCCATCAGGATTAGATGAACAAACGTGATGTTCTGATTCTTCTCAATCTTCATTAGTTTTCACTCAAATTCTCCAGGAGAACTCAAATATCTCCATGGACCAGCATAATTATTCCAGGAGCCACCCAAGGCTCTACTCTGGACTTCTTCCAGGGGCTAACAACTTCTCCTTACAACAGCTTGAGTATCTCCAATGTCAATCCCATGTGACTATGATCTGCAATCCTGGAGGTATGGTTCTCAAACTCTCATTCCTAATGGAATTCCCCAATTTTCCAGGGTTTTTTTTAGCATTTCTCGTTGCTTTCAAACAACTAATTTGTAATGAATTGGGACAATGCCATCATTATAGATCAGAGTGATGAAATTATTCCTCTTGGTTAGTGGAGCTTCCACATCTTTCTGATAAACTAGTGGTAACGTCTGGCCCAATAGGGTCAACGTATAGTCTTTGAAGTTACATTTAAAAACTGTAATTTCTAAAAATCTTCGTCTCAATCAGAATATCGTTGTTTTGTTGGCCAAAACTATTGCTGGGGCGAATACCACTAAAGATTCAATTTAGAGTGGCAAAGTGCTATATGCTAGACATGAGATGGTTGTATTAAAACCCAGCTGTCCCATATTCTTTTAAGTGTTCTAGATCAGGCGAGATTCTCATTTTCACCAGCTTGGTTGAGACAATATTGATAGGCGCTCCACTTTTAACTATCGCCCACAACCATACTCAACCAACCAGTATATCAATATAAATACACTCAGAGTATTGTAAGATAGTGTTTACTGAATGTATAGCGGCGTTTTTGATGAATCAAGGGTGTGAATGATTTTTGCACTAATAGAGAAGGAAATGATTTCTTAATTGTGCTAAGAGGGATTACAGGTTTGCCTCTTTTAATTTGACCTCAGTAAATTATTCCTGATTCTCAGCAGCTCAAATCTTGTCCGCTAATTGTCATGCATATGGCTGATCAACTTCCTTGATTATTTTGGGATCAATCCCCTTCACTCCAGATATGGTCACTGCATTGACATCCAGATTGACCACTTAATATAGTTGATCCTGCGCGTCATCATTGAAAAACAGATCACTAGCGTTAATTTCTTCATGAAAAATATTGGGGGTGAATGGGTATATCCGTAGCTCTAGACGGTTCCCTATCCAGGCCGTGGGCCTTTTCCCAACTCCTGTGAAGGTTTGGCTTCTTTTACCTGGACCATATTGATCTGTTCCTTTGGCTTCTTGCATTGAACAGAAAAGTGTCCTTTTCCTCTGCACTGAAAACAGCATTTGAATTTCTTATTGGTTCACTTGAACTCCTTGGGCTTATTTACCAGCACAGTTTGATTATTAAACTCCTTAGCGCTCTCAGTCCCCTTCATAGGATTCTATTTTTGCACTGGACTTGGCTTTAAGCTTCTATTAGGGGCATCAAATGTAGCTCCTAATATCTTCAAATGATCCACCATTTTTGAGGTGGTAATCTCAGTTGCAAACACAGAAGACATCATTAGATGTAAATCACAATAGGGCTGTAGGGCTGCTTGCAATGTGATCCATGCATCAAGATCATCAAGTACTTTTTCTCTGACAAAAATATGCGATTATTGGTAGAATCAATTGGCGAATTTTGCCAAGGACTCATCCTTCTGGAATTGGACTCCCATGAATTCCAGTTTGCGCTAAGTAACCCATGTGGTAATTCCAATTTCTTTCATTATGGCCGCCTTGGCCTCCAAGTATGACCAGCTGTCCCCCTCTATGGGGTAACACTAAGTTCTGACAATTTGTTTAAACAGTTCATCACCGTCAAAGCTTTTTTACAATTGCTGTACCCATACACTGTAATGTCAAACAATTGGAAAAATGCAGGGGCGTTATTCCTATGGAATGTGAGTAATTTTGGCATAGCTCTAAATTCCTCCAAAGGTTCTCTAGACACCACTCTTGGTTTAGTTACTTGACTGACTTGAGAAGTGATTTTAAGAGTCATGTCCAAAATGGATGCAAATGCAGTCAGCATATTTTGTGGAATAGTTGACTTTTCAACTGGAGTTCTTGGGGTCCTTTCTTCAGCGTTAGTCGCCTCATAGGGCTCACAATCACATTTATGAGTTTTCAACTCTTTGACTTGCTTCATCAAACTCTCTATGTCTGCGCTGAATGCATGCAATTGAAAGCAAACTGCTTCACAAGCAGTTTATAAGAACTAAACTTCTCAAATCAGGTCTCCTTCCCTTTTCTTTAATGGCTTTACTTTTCCTAGAAACTCATTGCTGAAATTGGAGAAATTTTTGACTCCTTCCTCAATCTTGGTAACTCTCTCCTCCAAGGTATCAAATTCTCAATGATTAGCAGAATTTGAGGCATTCTTGTTGATGGTTGCCAACTCCGTCCAGAGTTTTCTTAACTCGTCCATATATAACATCTTATGTTGGTGTATCCAACTCAACCACCCCCTGTAGTGAGCACCAATTGTTAAAATTTAGGAACTATTGGCCCTTATAATGAGCACCAATTGTTAAAAATAGAGGCTTTGTTGATCGTTTAAGGCTGATAACCCCTAGTTGATTAACTGCACAGGTTTGGTATGTGCATGATTCGCGTTGTCTGATAATAGATGATAGTTGATTGACAATAGCATGAAGACTATTATCTGTAGTTGAATAGATAACCCATTCTGATCTAACTATCATCCTGTATTTCTCCACAAAATACTCTTGATGTCTTCAGTAGGTATTTATACCCTTATCCGCCTAACTTGATCCACGCTCAGATCCCTAAGTTTATGGATTTTCCTCTAGTCTCACGGATTCTATAGCAACTACCATCTAAGCTCAGCTTCTTTTCTTAAAGATCCTCGACCTTACTCTTTATCCTACTAAAGAGTTCCCAATTAAAGCACACATGCAATAATTTCCTAAAGATGAATGGAACTAAAACTAATACTGAATTCTGCTAAAACGACTCTTTAAAGTTTTTTCCAGGGGAATTTATAGGGGGAATTTGGCGCCCATACCTCAGTTGGCGCCTCAGACATGAAATATCAGCGGTTGCCATTGAACTTCCCTTTGTGGTCTCACCAGAGATGGTCTTCTCCATCTGGTTAGGATTCCTTTTTAGGACATCTTTGAAACCTAAAATGGACAGAATCAGAAAATGTCCCAAACGTTTGCCACCCAATTAAGCAAACCACCCATATTTGGTGAGCGACCTGCTTGGTCAATGGGATTTGTTACCCATTATGGCAGATCGCGAACCAACTGATCAATTCTGCTAGTTGCAGGTGGCATCACTTGCCTCACAACTTGCTCCTTAAATTCCCAATCAGTTGGTGATAAACCCAACCAATCCCAATCAGTACACCTGATAGTTAACCATCAATCACTATCAGATGCCCTCATTTTGTTGGCAACTCTGCCTGACGAGAATTTAAGCATTCACCTGGATTAATCCCAACAGATCTGATCCTGGAGAATTACCTAAAATCCCCCAAACATCATCAGCCTGAGATCAGGGTCAACCGCTATCCAACCAATTGTCATAGGAAATTATCCTTTAGCGATCCATGGTAATCTAGACAGCTGGAAAAGTGGGCAAAAATCCCAACAGGGTAGCATTACCTCATTCCTCTTATTCTATGAGTTGGCGATGGAAGGTATAAATGATTATCACAAAATCAAGTACATTCTTCCCTGTTTAAGTTGCACGGTCAAGAGATAGTAGTTCCATACATGGACACCATTAATACCTGGATAGAAGTTAAAGATATGCTTAGGAGTGAGTTTAGCTCCCCTCAGAGTTTAAGGAGAAGAATATAGGCCTTTATGAGACCTAGTCTGAAGGAGGGAAAATCAGTTTCTTCATTTTCTGTTAGGTTGTACAGTGAAGCTCAGCCCCTGATACTTGCAAAATACTACCTCTTGATGATGCCATTGCTGCAATTCTGAGTGGGTTGACTTCTCGCCCTTCGCTAGAAAGGCATACTATCTCAATTAAAAGGCATTTCCCGGGCTTATGGGACAAAATGGAGGCTTTATTGGAGGATGCAGATCTTTATGAAGATGAGACTCCTCTAAAAGCGGGGTTAAAACTGTAAGCCTTGACCATTAAGGATCTCCCCACTGTAGCCTGGAAAAAAGAGTCCACAACAACCTTACTGACACCTCCAGTGCTGACTAACTATCCAAAGCCAGTTTTGGTGGAACGTTCCAAATGACTGGCCTCCACAATTAGAGAATTGGCCAGAGGGCACCAGGGGTGACAAGGTTGGGCTCTTTTCCCTCAAATGCACCCCCATCAGCCCTTTGAGATTAATTAAGGTTTCATCGCCCCCACGCTCTCTCTTAAGGGGTCCATCACTGCTGCTCTATACTCACGCCCCTCAAGCATTTCTCCATAACAAATACGACCTCTCCTCTGACCATGCACCTAAAAGGTTCTTTTCCTCCAGTGGCCCCAAAAGTCGGTGCAGCTACGATGCTCCCCTTAAAAAGCCAAAAGGGTAGATGAGCGCCAAAAGGCCCTCCTCTGTGAGTAGAACAAGCTAGTTTCTTGGCCCCCTCTTGGCAATCAGTTGAGGTTCATTGACAAGCCCCTCTGATGACTAGTCTGAAGGGGTTTGTGAAGACGCGGAATAATATGTCCTGGGAACCCCAATGGAAGTTCAGATACCGGATAGGTTGAACCTGAAATAATAGATATGGCCATGATATCCCAATGGACCTATCTCCAGCTGGTGTTGAGGTGCTCAGAGGTGATTGATACCGCCAGTGATGCTGACCATCTATTAATACAGTGATCCAATCAACCCAACAGATTCATACCTTCCAATCTATTAAGGATAGATACCCTACGATGGCTCAACGTCTTGCCTCCTCTCTCTGTTTGAATGGATTTCTCGCCCTCCCCCTACTTTTGGTAGCACAATAACCAAGATATATGTTGTCATCAATAAGATGCGAGTTTTAGCCATCCTTGATATGGGTGCTCCAGTGAATGTGGTCTCTTCAAAGCTCATCAATAAAATTAAGTTGGCGCCTGACCTAAACTATTCGCAGGAGTTCATATTTGTGGGGCCCAACAACATGTGAGCTATTGGAGCCTACTATTCTCTACTCATACAGGTTGAGAATCTCCTACTGGATCGATGAATCCCCCCTTGGGTTGGGACCATCTAGTACTAAAAAAAGAATCTCCTACTGGCTGCCCCCACTGTGTAATTGAACAATAATGCATATGACCTACTCATTGGCACTCAATTCATGATTGAGTATGACGGAATCATTAATATTAAATAGGGATTTCTCCCCCTTTCAAAATAAAAGTTCCCCTGATATTTACAAATGATGAACTTAAGAAGAAGGAATATACATGCGTAGTTGAATATCCTTCTTACACCCTCACCCTTACTTATACCACATTTGGCAGAAACACAAAAAAGCTGCCTGATTCCGTGGATGCTTCAGATGGCCTTCCATTGTATGTGTCAGAGGAGGTAATAGTCAAGGCGGGTGAACAAAAGGTGATAGACACCAGGATTACCGTGCAAATCCCCCATAAGTGCCTACTACATGTAACAGGCATTTAGGTGGTAAGTCCTTTAAACCTCAGGTGTTGCCAAATATCCTAGACTTTTTTACCAGCGACCTATCAATCTGCTTATGGGGAATCTCACTAACAAGGACATGATTATAAAGAAGCATCAGGATATTGGAAAAGCCCTGCTGATTCTAATTGAGGACATTCAACAAGTCCATTATATTAGGTCTATGCTAGATCTGAGACTACCCACCAACCAATTGTTATGTGCTTTGCCCAACATTTCAAATTTCTGAGTATATAAACCATCAATAGTTCTAAAAAGTTCACTTTCTCCTAGAATCCTATAGTGACATCTTCTCCAAAATACAATACTGACTATGGGCATATGGAGGACTGGAGCCACACAATTGATTTTAGTGATTCCCATCCTATTTGATTCAAGCCTTATCAGAAATCAAAAGTTGAGGAGCTCCAGATGAGAATGGAGTTGAAACAGCTACTGGATGCGAGGCTGCTGGTGCCTTCTCAAAGCCCTTGGTTATCTCTGCTATAGATCATAAAAATTCAGGATGGTGGGCATCAAGTAGTTATGGTCTTCTGCAAACTGAATAACTTTGAGTTTTGTGTGCCCGTTAGGGCACCCAGTGCAGGCAATTTTTCGGGATAAAACTCGGGGTACTGCCCCCTGCTGCACTGGGGCTGTGCAAGTATAAGCACCACCAAAGTGGGCTCGACCACAGGTGGGGGGCTCACACCACCCCCAAACTGACATATTCTTCAATGTTTTATATACCAGGTAGCAAAGGCTACCCAGCCAGTTCAAAGATATGCCTCCCATCCCTTACTGCGAGGAATGAGACCAGACTGCCCCCCAAGTTAGACTTACTTGAGGAAGAGAATTTGCCATAGCTTTCTATAGCTATTTCTAGCTAGCGCTTGACTATGGCCAGGGAGCTTGTTGCCTGGATTCCTTCTGAAGGGAAGCAACGCTGGTTTCTGGAAAGCCATAGACCATACATCACCTCCCCCCATATCGTGCACCAGACCCTTACCCCTCCTTGTCTGCAAGCAGACTTGGTGTGGCATATGCAGTCAGGATCTCTAGTCATGCGAGGTGACCAGAGGATAGCTTACACCCTGGTTGGTATGCTTCATACCAAAGGAGAACATTACTCCACACAGCATCCACTGCCAGACACTCTGTAAAGATGTGCTTTGCCGTCTCCACCCCTCCGCATACCTTACAGGAATATAGAAGGTCATTTTCCTTATGCTTACTCCACTTCTGCAGAGTCGCCCCAGTGACCAGGATGTTGCTGCGGAGTTGAAAGATAAAGTTATGAACTGGTATAGACCAGCATCCCTTAACCCTCCTCCCCACAGTCCATCAGTCCAGGTCGCATTTTGCAAGTGATCTGGGACAAGTACATTGAGCAAAGCTCTCTGTCTTGTAGCTTCCAAAACCTGGAAGTTGTGAAATCTGAGAGGCAGACACCGCTACCTCACCCCACCTTAAGCCAGTCCTGAAGGACGAAGAGGCTTTCCCATCTGGAGTATCTCCAGCCTTCTCTTCCTTGTGAAAACACCCACCAGTCCTGCTCTCCACGACCTTCTGAACGGGATTCCCCAGCCTCTAATGCAGCCAGAGAAGGAATTGCTTCCCTCCAGCAAGAAGGGAGTTCAGTTGCTTCCACAACATCCCATGCCTTCCTTACCAGCCCATTGAAGGTGCTGGTAACATTATTGGCTGCTTCCACCCTAAGCACCCTCCGGCCATCGCCATCAAGGAGGTCCCCCCAGTGGACCACCCCAAAAAAGTGCTTGAAGGCCTTGCGCAGATGAGGTTCCATCTCCAGTCCCCAAGCTCCTCCCCAAAAGGGAATTGCCCAGTCCTTTCAATGGTCCACTCTCCACCCTCTAATTTACCCTTGCTGCCCGCCCAAGCTCTAAAGTAATCCTTCCAGTAGCCTGGTAGGTTCCCCGCGCTTGGAATGGCCCCTTGATTGATGCCACAGCTAACACCAAGATTTCTGTTCGAACTGTCCTTGCAAGCCTTAGAGAGGTAATCCTCCAGTATTGGAGACCAACAGATGGATTTTCCCTCCCAAGTGACCCGTGCGATCCATTTCAGCTGCAGTTCTTTGATCATACTCCCAAAGTTAATCATACTTATGCCCCCTTCTTCATCTCCTGACATAAGTTAGAGTAACTGGTTTTTGACGCTCGCCCTCACCAAATGAACTGGATGATTGAACTCAGTATCCTTCTGATGAAAGATGCTGGCAGTGGAACAAATCTGGCAATGTACCATAGTCTGGAAAAAATGAAAGTGTTCATGACAGTAGCCCTGCCCTGATAAGATAAGTTGAGCCATTGCCACTTCCAAGCCACTTTTTTAAGGTCTGCTTCAAGTTTGAGCCAAATTTCGTGTGTGGCGACTCTCACCCAGGGATGGGAAATCTGAGGTACAGAAACTCATCCCCTGTTGCCATCCAGGGGACTGAGATCTTTGGTGCCACACCCAACGTCGCCATTCTGCCAATAAGCCAAGCCCTGGATTTCTACAGATTGACCTTTGCGTTGCTTGCGTTCTGGTACATCTTCAGAATGTTCATAACCACCTTCTCCTCCTCCTCTGACGAAACATAAATCCATGTATCATCCGCAAACATTGAATGAGAGTACTCCTTGCCGTTGATGGTAAGTTTCCTCCAGTCTAACTTTCTTAGAGCCACTGAAAGGGTCTCTATTGCAAAATCAAACAACAAGGGAGATAGAGGGTCTCCCTGACGCACGCCCCTACACACCCTAAAGGGGTGGGAGAGGACCCCATTGATATTGACAACCGATGAGGCCTTCTCATAAATCTCTTTAAGCAGTCTCAGAAAATGCCCCTTGATTCCAACCCTACTTAACACTTCCCAAAGAAACTCATGATTCACCCGATCATATGCCTTCTCTTGATCAAGAAACAGTAGCCACTCCCTCTGGTCATACTGTTTACTTGCCCACTCTTCTATCAGGTGAAGCAGCATCAAATTTTCAGTAATTGAGCGTCCTGGGATGAACCCATTCTGCTCTTTCCCAACAACATCTGCCACAACCCCCTTTAGTCAATTGGTTAGGATCTTCATTAAGATCTTATAGTCAACGTTAAGCAGTGTCAAAGGCCGATAGTTCACCATGAGGGAGGATCGCCCTTCTTATATAACACTACCACCACGCCTTTTAGAAACGCTAGCTCAATTGCACCAGAGGCTAGGAGTTGGTTGTACAGCTCAGCAAGCACCTCAGACATTTATGCTTGAATTAACTTGTAGAGCTCCAAGATCAACCCATCCTCCCTGGGAGCCTTGCCATTCTTGCCCTTGCGTATGGCATCTGACATCTCCAATTTGCAGATCTTGTTACATAGGTGCAGCTGAGTCTCCTTTGGCAGTACCCCCAATCCACTTGAGAGTACTTTGGATGCCTCCGGGTCATTCTCAGAGGGGCCATAAAGGTCCTCATAGTAGTATTTGGCCACCTCAGCCATGCGAGCTGCATCCTTCACCTCAACTCCCCCATCACAAAGTGACAAGATTCTTGCTGAAGGTCTTTATGCCCCTACTGCCTTGCGGAATAGGGCCACATTGCTGTTAGAATCCTCATCCCATATAGACTTCCTTTGTTTGAGGCGGTCCACCATGAAGGCTCCCATCTATTTTGCATACAGTTCAGCCTTGGCTGTGTAAACAGATGCCCCCATGACCATGGCCTGTTTGCAGATACTCTCCGAAGCTCTCTCCAAGGTTTCATACCTCAAAATCATGGCCCCTAGCTGCTTCCTAAAGATTTTACAAGCCATCTTGAGATCAGCCTTCATCTGCAACCATTTTACTGGCACATCAGGCTTCCCCACAATCTGGCTTCTCCACCACCTCACCTTCTTCCTCAAGATATCCTGAAGTGGACTCCACTTCAGGAGTTCAGGGTTCAGTCTCCAGATCCCTTTCCCTGAAGAAGCAACCCGAGGGTCACTGATCTGCAATTACAGGGGCCTGTGGTCTGAAGCACCTGGATCATGATTCTGAAGGATCAACTTGCAGCGACTCAGGAGAGGCTGGGGCACCGACACAAGTTTAATGCGGGAGAAATGATCCCCCTGGATGTGAGTCCACCCAGTTTCTCCCTCCTCACCACGGCCAGCTCTTCACACATCCAGCAGGCCAAGGTCGATCATTAAACTGGCCAACTCATGGGCTCCAGGATCAGAATTCCAGTTGCCTGAAGCCCCAACCCTGTCATCCCTAAAGCAGACACAGTTCATGTCTCCCCCAAGCACTACCGACCCCCCAATGCCTTCATCCTGAATCCTTAGGCTGACCTTCTGGAAGAAGGCCTTCCATTCAGATCCAGAATAGGCGCGTATATGCTGATAAATCAAATTGATTCCTCTCCAAACAGTGACATTACTGCCACTGCTCTTCCAGGAACCAATACCCTTTTATCCAACACCTTACCCTTGTCCGCCCACCAGACAAAGGTACCCCCCTTGGCTTCTCCTCCTCCCTTTTTCCCTCCCCTAAGGGTGAGTCTGAGTTTGGTTGATCCACCAAATGAGAGTAAAATGATTGTTTCTGAGGAAATTGGAAAGCTTAGTCCTCTTCCACCCCAGGTTTGGACTTAGTCTCGGTGAAGAAGCCAATATCTATCCCATGTTATTGTAATCAGAGTTTCACCTGCTGCCACTGCTTGAGTCTATTCAGACCCGCGCGTTAGCAAATTCAACCCTGATTACATTAGGTTTGAAGCTTGAAGAGGCCTCGGTGTCAGGATCTGGGGGTCCCCATCCTCTTCCACCTCAGCTGGTTTAGTGGGACCATGTTTCTTCCTCCTTTTTTCAGTACTAGACTGAGCCGGGGGTGGAGGCTGCTCGGTCACAGAAGCCTCTGGAATCTTGACATTGCCAGGGTCCTTGATAGACCCCTCTGCTTCAGTTGGAGGCATTAGGTTAGAAGGCATTGGCCCACTATTGCTAGCAGGCAACACCTCCCTCACCTCCGCCTCTTCCCCCATGGGCCTCCCGCGCTCTGTCACACCCACATCCCTTATGGTCGCCTGCCTCTTACGTGATTGAGTGATGGGAAGAATTCCATCCATCTGGGGGGCGACCGCCTCCATAATGTCCTTTGCGGACTGTGCCAAGGCGCCACTCAGCTTGATTTGGAGTCTAGCTGCTTCCCTCGCCTTCCAGGAATGCTTTGACTCCTTATTGACCCTCCTCGCACTCTTCAGCACTCCATTCACCGCCTCCTAAGTGATGCCAGCCGCAGCCTCCTCCCTTGCTTTAGCTGACATCTCAGTTAGCTTCTCCAACGCCTTCTGGAGGGCCAACTTATCCTTATCAGAGGGCGCCATCACTGGCACCCCCTCTCTAGGCCTGCTAGGCTTGGCCACTGCCGCAGGAGGTTGAACCAGAGGACATTTGGCTCTAACGTGCCCCTTCGCACCACACAAGAAGCACCTGTCCAGCGGTACCACAGGGACACTCCAGGTCCCCACAGTGACTGAACGAGGTAACTCCCCGTATGATTTTGAAGTTCAACCTTCAAAATCCAGTCCCTGATCCTACTGTGAACTTTTTCAAGCTACTGCCCTTCTGCTTTAAGTTCTTTACCAGCTTGTTCTCATTAAAGGAGATCACTCTGCCAAAGCCTTTCAGCTGAGACATCATGGCCCCTCTAGTGATCACAGGTGGTACGTCCCTCAGAATGAACCTTCCAATCTCAGTTCTGATGTCAAGACATACAGCCTCCTTTTTCTTTGTGCTCAAACTGGCAGCCAAAACCTGTTCCTTTTGAAGCTTAGACTGGAAGGTCATGAGTTTCAACCCAGGAGCCAGACGTGAAATATGGAGCGCGGTGAACCCACACACCTCAATCACCCTGACCATGAGTATCTCCTTAGACCATCCAGTCTTCACTTCCACGGCGTGAGCCCTCTTGAGGCTCTCCGCCATGCTCGCCGTCAGATCCTTGGATGGGCTGGAGTTCCCCGCTTCAAAAAGCTTGGTTCCAACACCAAATCCATTAGCAGCCACCGCAGCAAAGGAGACCAAAGCCCCCTCTGCAGCAGAAGCCACCCCCACTGTTGATTTGTTAATGGAGTTGATCTCTCCGGTTTGGTTTTGTGACGAAGTTTGCTCTCTGGGCCCTTTTTGTGTGGGAACCATCTCAGCCCTTTTGGGTCAGTCTGCCACCTTGGTACATGAGTGCTCTCGCCTTTCGCTGCACCAGTGTAAGCCCACGTAAGCTGCTGGCCGCTATCCAGGTTTCAGGCCAACTTAGAAAACCGCGGTGATTATTGTAGACAGATGAGCCAAAGCTCAGCCAATCAGTATTGCCCCATCCTTGTCGCTGAGACCTGCTTTTGCAGCTCCCCGCCTCATAGGAAAGTAGTGTGACAGGCAATACGCCTGACTCTTGCCTCCCCTTCCTGCCCATATTCCCCCCTCAAAAGAGAGTGGAAGCACCCACAAGAACAGGTTGTGTTACAGTCATTATCTTCCATCCCACTCCCCATCCAGGCCACTACTGGACCTTTCCAGGGCGCCTCTCTGGGTTCTGGTGTTAGCTACTCACCCGTGTTTCCATGAGCTTTCCTCAGTTGCGCCACGTGAAGGCCCCAGCTTACCCTACCTAGCTCCCACAAACTGAATAACTTCGCCAAGAAGGACAGCTACTAAATCCCCCTAAATTGATGACGCTCTGGCCCAACTCTCTGGGTCCAAGTTTTTCTACCATGGACTTGTCTAGCAGATATTGGCAGATGGACCTTTCTCTGCAAGACCAGAAAAGTTTTCCCTTATCTTCAGTGAGGGTTTATTTCAACACATTCAGCTACACCAAGGATTGTGCAACGTGCCCAAAATTTTCCAGCGAGCCATGAACCAATCTTGCAGGATTTGAAGATTTGTTGCGTAATTTTCTATCTCAATGATATCACCATCTACTCCTGAACGTTCAATGAGCACCTTAAACACTTATAGGAAGATTTCCAATGCTTGCGGGCCTCTCAAATTGAGCTGAAGCCCTCCAAATGTAAATTCTTTTAAAAGAAGTTGGACTTCCTGGGCGACGCCATCTCCTCAGATGGAATCCAGCTTCTCCATGAAAAGATTGAGGCGATATCCAAGATGCCTGCCCAAACCCATCTGTTATATCCATATGTTTTTGTGCATGATGATATATTACCATCAATTCATCCATAAATTTTCTCAGCTTAGTGAGCCCCTCATACTCCTTTTAGCTAATAACACACCTTTCCATTGTGAAGCGGACCATAAGGATGCCTTTAAAAAAGCTAAATAGCTGCTGCGGCGACGGCTAATTTTATGCACCCTGACTATGGTAAACCCTTAATGCAGTTTACTGATGCCTCCAAATACGCTGTTGTAGCTATCTTGGCTTAATAAATGCGCATGGGTTTGATCAGCCCGTTTCATACTTCAGCAATATGCTTTCTAAGGCAGAAAGCAACTATAGCGTCACTGAGAAGGAGCACCTTGGCATCTTGCTTGATGTTAAATATTACCGCACTTTCTTATATGGGACCTGGTTTAAAGTGGTTACTGACCACACCTCTTTATCTTAGTTACAAAATATGAAAGATCCCACTGTACGGTTGGCACGCTGGGTATGAAGCTCCAGCACTATGATATGACCATTATACACCGAGCTGGGATGAGTCAAATGAATATCAATGGGTTGACTTGGCTGCTAGTCCTTCACTTAAATGATAGTGAAACAGAGAGGTTACATGACCTCCTAATGCCCCTGATGATTGGGAGGATGAGGATGAACCCGTCCAGAAGAAAATATTTCAACACTCCCATAACACTAAGGTGGATAATAGGAAACTATACAAGAAAGTAGGGATGAACTGGTTGCCCTACCTCCGACCATCTGAGAAATTGCCTGTCATTATGGAGTCTCATGCCATCCTAGGGCATAGTGAAGTGCGGAAAAGCTATGATTGGGTGAAAGAACGCTACTACTGGGTTAGTCATGGAGAACATCATTGAAGTCCAGGATGCTTGTCTGACATGTAAAAGCAATCCAGCTTCAAAAATCAGGTATAAATATCAACCTACCACTCCGCAACAGCCCTTCCACACTATAAACATAGTTGTGGTTGGCCCTCTACCACAAACTACGGATAGAAATCAATATATATTAATAGGGATTGATCACTTTAACAAAATGGGTCAAGTCTGTGGCTCTTCCAGCTCAGATGACCAAAGCCACTGACATTTTCCTCCATCAAAATATTTTCACCTGGCATGGTTGCCCCCATGTTCTCTGTGACAATAGAAAAAACTTTACCTCTAGAGTGGTGAAGATCCTTGCTACATCCTTGGTCATGCAACAGCTCATTTCTGCCCCCTATAACCACTCAACTAATGGTACTGTGGAAGAAGCCAATGGGACCCTGGTCTCAATATAATGAAAAATGGCCACTTCAGACCCCCTTCACTGGGATATGTACTTAAAAAGTGCCCTCATGGCCTACCATATCAGATACCATTAAATCCTTAAAATGTCTCCTTTCTATATTGTCAGGAAGTTGATATGACTGGATGATATGCTAACCATACTGTCATATCGGAGGGGAAATTGAGACGAGTCTCAAGATTGACAGAAAAGGTATACAAATAATAATCAATTGAAATGTTGACCAATTGGCGAATCAAGGGTAATTACGCCGAGATTCAATATAAATAAAAGCTTATAGTAAAAGGAAAGCGAATAGAAGACTAACAAGATGAGGATGCATCCAGTTTGGGGAACCAATATATAAAAGAGTCACTTGGAGGATTGAAAAGGGGTCTTCTTTTTGTGATTAGGTTGCTGCAGATAAGTCTGCAAATTAGTAAAACAATAAAGGTCAAAATAAGGGGCGATAGCTCCATATATAGTTTATCAAAGTTTTATTAGAATTGGTGATCTTCATATTGTCCAATTTGGTTGCTCAGTGGCTAATACCCTGTGCAAACTGACTCAGTGGAATCAAAACTCTACGCCAAGAATTAAAGTGGTGTTCACTACAGGGGACTCTGCTGGTTGGTGCTGAAGTAGCTAAAAGTTGGTGAAGAGGTGGCGGGTATGTGCCACTATGGTTTGGTTCCAGCGGTTTTTGGTGGCAGGGAGGGGAAAGCCCTGGACACCCGCCCCACATGCTGAGGTTAGAAGTAGGAGGATTACCATCTGGTAAAGTGGGGGGAAATGTCAAAATGTTAGCCAGATGGAATCCTCTAATGATTTATTGTTATTTGAGATGAAATGGCCAATCCTGGCGAAATGGCTTATTGACTGAATTTCATATAAGTTTAATGTGATTGCTGGTTAGTTGCTCCCCAACTTGGGTTGAGCCAAAATTAGTATTCTACTGAGTTTGGAAATAGGTTCAAGTGGGGCCAATTGGTGACCCCAAATTAGTATAAGGACCAATGGTGACTAATAAGCCAAGGATGATCCAACTATTATAAGTCAGCAGAATCAGTGTTTGACGCCAACTGCCATTTATAGACCGTTGTGGGATTTCCAGTGGAAAGCTGATGTATTCACTTCAATCCTTCTTCTATGATTTTGCTGTCTGTGTTATTTATTTGATATCCCGGATCAAACAATTACAAGTTCGAGGTGGCTGAGGTTGTTTCCAGTGCCTCATTTAGTAATATCAATTATCGCCTGAAAAAGGCAATTCCTAATCAATTGACTGAGATAAGTCGAGAAGAGATGTTAGCGAGATGCCTAGATATTCTGAGTCAAAGAGAGCAACCAAAGTTGTTTCTGGTGCATTATTATCAACTTGAAGGTCGAATACAAATTTGATATCTATTTAGATTAATCATTTATATGGCTCACCGGCGACTTAAGGCTGAGGATAAGCCAAAACTAATTTATACATCAGGAATGATGGAGTGAGAGGGTCGATGCCAGGGAAGAGAATAATGTAGTAGTCGAAGAAGAATAGTGGTTGGCTGGAAGAACCAGCAGAAGAGCTGATAGGTTGGCGGTGGGCGCAGTAGCCCCTTTTGTAAATAGTATGAATACCTGGCACTTCCCTTTCAATAAATATCTCCCTTTGCATAATCTACCTTTTGTTATAAGTTTTTATTTGTTTTGTTGGTTAGGGATTAGGCTGGGGATCCCTGAAATGGCACGGGTGACATGCCAAGGGGTTAGCCAGTGCTGCTGACCCTGTCTCCTAAGTTAAAATGGCAAGGGCTGACCAGTCTTCATACTGGTTAACCTGCCAACTAGCAGAACACATAGTCGATTTTCTGACATATATGCTGTATATATGGGAACTTGGAGTGTTGGCATTATTAACCAAGGATATTTTCTCTATAGGACTGACCCTGAGCAAGCCATGAGAAATTGGCTCGGCACATCCTTTATTTACAATCAGAGGCTATATCTAACTTGTCCAAAACTGTCACAAAAGATGGTCAAGCTACTAATGAGCTCCAGCCCCCTCTATCTTTTTTCCAAGTATCCATCTTGGCGCTGTACTATCATAATTGTATCACTCCTAGAAGGGAGAAGTTTGGGTATATTTGGGAAGGACCTTTTGTAGTTACTTACAAGTGAGGGGATGAGTTTTACATCAAATCCATTGTTACAGGAGTTACTGTCAACTGAGTTCATGGCCGGTTCCTGCAGCCTTATTATCCCCATAACACTCTTGAAGGGGTGAAGTCAAACAATTACAAATATGATATTGCAATAAGAGTGATTAAGATTTCAATATGGATAAAATTAGCCAAAAACCATGGTCAATTCTCATTGGAACTCCACAAATCAGGGTAATACTATTGCCCCTACTTCCCAGCTGAATAGCCCCAGGTCTAGTAGTAATTTTACACTAAAACTTAGGCAAAATCAGGGGAGTTGTTCTGGGGGCCTCCCCATCCCCTTTCTAACATAGTGCAACCATCTACACCGAGACCACCCCTTTTTACAGCCTTGGAGGGGGTCTTATCAGGTGCAAATATTTACCCACCTAATGATTGGGTAAAATATATAAAATCCTTGCCTCAAGGATTTACCTAGCTGCTGCCAACCATCCATCAGTCATTTCATCAAATTGAGGCGAGTTTAGAGAGCTCTGTTAGGTTGAACATCCATATTTCCTAATCAGGCTCAAAGCTTATATTGAATTATACGCTCATCTCGTTTTAGGCCTCAGGTTACTCTAAATACTAAGCAGCAAGACTGTAATAGGATTCGCTTATTGATTCCCTTGTGGCAACTCAATAAAAGACTTATAAAAACCCAAACTTTATTTTATATTTATTTGAGGCAAGCCAACCAGGGGACATATATTACTAAAACTAAAACTAACTTAACTACAAATTCAAACAAAACGCCCTAATGAGCGGATTGAATGAAACAAATTGAAAACCAACCAACCAGGTGGGCAGCGGAAACTGCTTATCCCTCCATGGTGGAAGGGGAGGGGGGTCGGGGGGCTCATCTTTGGCAGCCTCTTCAGCAGCAGCTTCTTCCTCCCATAGTAGAGTGCATGTCGCAGCCAACAGTAATGGCTTTGGGGCATCTGCAACATGGGGTTCAACATCACTGATAATTGGAATTTCATGGAAATTGTCAGCTAGGTAAATGGCACTGAGATATTTGGTTAAAGCTTTTTCAGCTTTGATGCGGGCGTCTGGGAGTTTAACAAACATGGCAGTGCTGGTTCAGGTTTTTTGCTTTTGGATTCCGTGCTATAGTTGCCACGTTCTGGATAGCATCGTTTGTGTTTTTGTATAGCTGGTTCACTGTGATTTTACTTTTTGGAGTTAAGGTTGCGGTGATAACAGGAGGTGGAATTCCTCCTGTGAGTGTCGCTACTGATTTAGTGTCAGCTTTACGCAGGGGACGACAATCTGGTGTTGCATCTGCTTTGACTGCAAGCTGGTGATCACTGCAAAACAATTCGGCATTTGGTTGAGGGGTATATAGTTGATGGGGGTATCTGGCGTCCCATTCTGCAATAATGAACCACTCCATTTGCAGTAATGGTTCTTCAATGAACTTACCTTATTCGTCAATTTCAGCCAATAATTCCCAGGGATTTTGGTTGAATTTTATTGGGGAATCAGCGTATGGTTGAGGTTTGGTTAGCATGTTTAAGGAAGCATGGGATCAAACTGGGATCTAATCCAATGCTTGATTGGAGGAATTATTTGTGGCATTGGGGCGAGGAGGAGGCTGATTGGTGGCTGCAGGTGCAGCTGCAGCAGCAGTCTTTAAGGGTGGGGGAGGTAGGATTGTGCCCCATACTGGAACTTGTACAGGGTGGGCAGCGGATTGGAGGTCAGCGGATGAGTCATCTGAACCCATTGGAAGTGGTTGAGGAGGGGCACTTGTGTTTTGAGTGGTTTAACTCAAAACATGATGGACAGATTATCCACCCGCCCTCAACGCAGGCTCAAAACAGATGGTCTGGCGCTGAGGGAATAACGGTGCGTGGTGGCATTGACATAGCAATTTTGTTAAATTCAGGGCTGATTGTGGCATATGCCCAAGGCTCAGCAAGTCGTGTGGCCCCATTTGGGACCACAAATTTTCAAATGGGGTTGGAGCCATAGGCTGCCAAACTGTCCATCAGCTCCTAGTGGAGCACTTCAGGGGGAGGTGGGTGGGCAAACCAGCAAACTGAACCACCAAGGTGGTTTCCTCTGGGAGCCAAGTCTGAGTTGTGGGGAGAGGGGTGCCCTGTAATACCAGGGGCGCAGTTGCTGCAGTGGCAGTGTCATCTTCACAGGTGAAGCTGAGGTCAAAATACCCCTTGTAGGGGCATAAATCTATAAATCCAGTGGGTGTCATCACCGCCTGTGCCATTTTGATAATGGCTTGGTCGTGGTATGGGAATATTTTCCCATATTTGACCCATAGGCTGTAGCGCATGTTGCTCCAGGGGAGCGCTAGGGGGCAGCAAGGTACTGCTTGGGTATGAGCAAGGCGGGCGTCGAGGTCCTTGGGCGGAATGAATTGACCCATGGGTTTAGAATGACTGGGTGAACCAGTCCAAGTGCTTTTTCCTGCCAGACAGAAAAAGGCAGGGGAGTTTTGCCGCTGCTTCATGCTGGAGCAGCCAGCAGAGAATCTGAGGTCATCAGAGAAAAACTACTACAGGCGAATTTGATTTTTAATTAATTCATGTAATTTTGCTCAGAAAGTTACGCTGAATGGAAAAACCCAAACTTTATTTTAAATTACAAAGTTATTAATTTTAGTACAAGTGTTTGCAAACTCCTCTGAATCAATTATTCCCTCATTAGAGAATATTACCTCTTTTGCGGAAATATTTATTGAATTTAGATGCAAAATGCATCAGAGAGCATATTAAAAGCATAAAATCCAACATTGGCACCAAAGAATACGCCACTGCTAAATTTGATGGTAGGACCCCACTTAAAAGCTCTGAAATGTGGAACTTTGTAAGTTTAGTGCTCATGTCATATCCAGTTCACCATCCCTATATTAGGATGTAAAAGTTGCCAGCAGAGAAGTTAATCAATGGAGCTGGAACAGAAACTCTCTTGGCAACCCTAGTTGAAATACCTCATGAACGCCATGTTCATTGGTTGACCCCAGAGTTCACTGAAGTCAAATGAATGCAAAGTGCTTGACATTGGAGCTTGATTCTTTATCACAATATAACATGGCAAATTTTTCCCTGGAAGCTAAAAATTACTAAGTTGCAAGATGAGGGCCATTAACTCCCTAATATATTTTAAATTTACAAAGCCTAAGCCATTAGTTAAGTGACGACTCATTTTATTCAAAGTATGCTGGAGTTTAAGGCCAGGACTGCTGACAGCTGAGGCCTAATACCCTGTTATAGACCTCCAGGGGATTTTTATTTGATCTGAAAACTTTAGATTTCCTAACTTTGGCCTCCAACACATGCAGAGATGTCAGTTTATTGCAGCAACATTTGGGGATAGCAGGCAACGTTTTCTAATGCCAGAATCAGATTAACAGGGATGATGACCAGAAGTAGCATAGCTCCCTAAGAGTTTTTCTCTATAGGTCATATGACCAATTATTACCTTGTTGTCACAAGGTCATTGTGATGGCTTAGGTTTCTCTTGATCATAAATGGCTACAATAGAAAATAAAATATCATAAATATTTTAGAAGAAATCAGATGCAAAACATATAAGAGAAAACTGAAAATAAATCTGTAATTATATGGGATTTAGTTTGTGACAAGCCTCGAAGAGCTGTCTATAAAGGATAGACTAGTTGGTAACTTCATCAAAGTCTACTCCAATTTCAGGTTTTATTAATGTCTTAGAATCCAGATCTTGGGTTCAGCCATCAACGCCTATAAGTATAAATTATTCTCAACTCTGGAAAGTTTGGACGATATTGCATATCCAGTTAAGAAAAAGATTACCAAACCTAAATTGTCCTGCTTCAGATGTTTTGTTTTAAATGATAATATATCCTTGATAAAAAACTGATTGATTAATATAATAAACAATCTCTAAAACACTCAAGTATGGTATGGACTATTAATGAGAGCTCAGATTGGCTAAGTCATGGATTTTTATTGATAGAAGTAAAACTAAGCTTCCAATCTGGGTTGTCACAACCCAATGGAAGTCCCATAATGTCATTGACACAGCTGTTTTAATGATATGCAAGATAGATGTCCTATGCTTTCCATGAGGGAAGTAAAAATTCATAAATATACCAAAGGGTTCTATAACAAACCAAATGGCTGTAATGTGATAACCATGGGTCTTTTTGGGGCAACCTAAGGGTGGGGGAGGCATGGAGTACAACACTTCTCCTGTACTTGCGGTTGCTGGCCTTTGGTAACTGTCCCAAGGTACTCATATTTGCCGCCAGGCCACTGATAGTCACCAAACTTACCCCATAATACTGACTCATGATTTAAATAAACAAGCCCAAAAACTGAATTGACACAATAAGTTAAATGATCTTAATAATATTCTGCAGTTAATGGGTTAAATTGAACTGCTACACAGGGTTGGCAAAGGGGTCAGGGCACTAAAATGGGCTATTAATACAAACTGCGGTAGATGGCCCTGAAGATGGGTGATTTAAATTATCAAGAGCCTGGAATCTTCTTTTGGGATATTAGACAAGCGTTCTTTGCTCATAAACGGTGTGCTGAAATTGGTACATCATAGTCTCAAGTGTGTCTAGATTATGCCAAGAGAGTGGTGGATCAGCAAGGCCAATCTTGGGTTTTAAAATATCATTTTTATGTGGCATATTGAGGCTACAATTTTGGAACATAGTTCTTCAAGTCTTCCGCTAGGGTGCAGTGAGCTGCTGTATTAATGGACTGGAGTGCTCACTCAATGATCATTGGGGCAAAATGAATATGGTGGCATGCTTTTTCAGATTGATAGAAATTTTTTAAAATTGAAAGAACAATTAAAGGAGTGTAAGGGTCCCCGCTGTACCATTAGATTGGACAGGGTAATACATCCTTTTTGATCAAGGAAAGGGAGGGACCCTGTGCACTACCACTAGAAAAGATAGCGGACTCAGGACATATCCTGTATGAATGCTGGGTATCAACTGCTTCCCCAAAACTGAATTTACCCCCACCACAAAAATGCGAGATCCCAATCCCAATATAATTTTATTCAGTTTCACCAAAACTTAATAAGCAAAAATCAAACTTATATACTTAGAAATCTGCACAAAAATTAACAGACCAAAATCAAATCCTAAAAAGGAACAAAGGCACTACACTTGATCTGGGGGAGAGTCCTCAGGCACCTGAATCATTTGTCACATGGCATATTCCATTTCTAAAGATAAAGTCAGAATGCAGAGTGTCAGTGTAACAGTTCTTTAGACTGTCGCCAAGGTTTTAAAGGTAGTCTTAAAGCTGTAAATCTGCAGAGAGGTAAAAAACAACAATGGACCAAATACAGACTACTTTTTAGATTAAAAGTGTTAATTTCATAGGGTGCGCAAGGACATGGTGCCTCAAGGATCTACGCGGCCCCATCCTCTCAGGATCTTTCATGGCCTTCTAGATTGACCACCAGGGCGGCACCCTCATTGTACTTCAATGTCCCCATGACTGGAGCAGTGGAAGACAGGCTTTTGCAATTCAGGAAGTGGGGACAAGATTCATGATGTGCCTCCATTAATTCCCAAACACATGTGGATTCCTTATTGAATTTGGGTTCAGTGCCGTCAAGCTAAGGCTCCATTCAAATGGGCTCAAGAGTCATTTTGCTGTGACTCAATTTAGAAGTAGGAATTTTGATTCTTTTTTTCATCTTGAATCTAGACAACGCCCCCTCAAGATCCTGTTGGAGGGGGTATAGGGCCAAAGGAACTGGTCGTGCACCTTATTAACCATAGTCTCTGGTTGACATCAGCAATGGAGTACTCTGACTTCAACTTATGAATAAACCTTATAAGGTCTGAGCCAAAGAACGTTAAGCATATTTTGTAGACATCCAGGTCATTGGTGATAGAATAGAACAAGGTCACCTAATTGGAAAGTTGGTAAAGAGGGTTGGCCAAGATTAAATTGGGACGTCTCTCTCCTGTAGTAGTGACTATACTTTGTGTGGCTAGGGCTTGAAGCCAAACAATTTTCTTAGCTAAGTATCTCATAGTTAATTTGGAGTTCTCAGGTGTGGAGGTCTCAAGCAATAGCTGAACGCTACTTGGTAGTTAAGGAGCACTCCCATAAAGGGCTTTAAATGGGGATATCTTGATGACTTAGTGGTAGCTTTATCAAATAGGCAAGCAATGCACTGGGTAGATAGTGGTTCCAGCGAGCAGGAACTGAGGCGGCCATCTTAAATAAAATTGAGATAAGAGTTCCGTTTGCATGCTCTACCAACCATTAGTTGATGGGGTGGTAAGGGGCGGCAAAACACTGGTTAGTGCTTAAAAAAAGTTAAATTCTTGTACTACCTGTAAGTGAAGTTCAGACCGTTGTCTGAAAGTAAGGTTTGGGGCACCCATGCTGGGTGAAAAAGGATTGAACAAGAAATAGAGCTGTGAAACTTTTCTTTCTCGTTGCAAACACTTTTGCAACCCATTCAATTCAAGACTAAATCTAGTTTGATAATCTCATAGAGGGGATTAGTCTGCGCCCATGTCTGGGAGCAGTTGGGCAAGCAAGGCAAGAGGAGCAGGCGGAAGGCCCGCGGCCTCTAACGTTCAAAAACGCCCCAGAGAATCCGGCGGAATAGAAAAAATCTAAAAAAACTGGTGGTCACAATTTCCCCAGAGATACTTGCGTGGCAAGCACGATGCAACCAGTACATCAACACGCCACATTCCCAGCCACTTTCATCAGTGGAATTCAGAGTCCGTGTGTATCTGGACATCCAAAAAACGGCCCTATGGGAAAAATTTTGTGAAGATGTACACAAAATTTTCCCAACCGCGGTGTACGTTGCACCTCACTCCATGTCGCACAGTTGGCTGGACCTAGGTTTTAAAAGCAAAAAAGCAGCAGACGAGGCTGCAGCATGCGCATAGTGGTCGACCTCCCCGAAGGGCAATGGGTCATCAAAACTAAATGCACCAGATGGACAAAATCAAACCAAATTTTCCTCACAATTGACTTTTTGCCTACTACGGTAAAACGTGATATTTTGGAGCAACACCTGAAAGATGGTCTCGCCATATATGGTGAAATACAATCTTTTGAAATGCAACGTTTCACGCTGATGCCACACCTGTGCACCAGCAAAGCCATTGCAGTTCTGACCCCAACTGAGGAGATCGCAAAGGACCTAACCCAGATCCCACACTCCACCTTTATTGACATCGCAGGGCATACCACCCACCCATTCTGGGTAACCGTGGACAGCGCGCCCCCCATTTGCACCCACTGTGATGCGTTCAGCCATAAGGCGCACGCATGCCCCATCAAGGAGGGCGTCACATTCCAAGAGCACCCCTCGGCGGCCATGGCCAGCGGAGAGGCGCACTACGAACCAACTGCAAGCACCAAGGAGGCTTTCCCATGGGGAGCACAAGGCTGCTACCTATTGGTAAAGCCCATCTCCCCACAGGAGCGGAAGAAGGCCAAGCAGGCCCATAGGGCCGCGGCCAAGGAAACAGCCAAGGCCACCACCACCATCCCATAATCACAACACCAGAAGGACATGGAGACCTTCACGGCGGAAGCAACTTGAGAATCCATCACCCAATCAGATTGGGAGGCCCATGCCGAGTGGGCCACTCAATCCAAGGATCCAATGGGAGATTTGATCTCACCCAATCGCTGCACCCAAGCTCCAGTTGAAAATGACTTGGGACCTATCCCAACTGAAAAATAATTATTTGCCCCACTTGATGGTGCACCAAACTTATCCGCACCACAAAAAATTCGTCCGACGTTGGGAAAACAAAAAATGAAGGCCAAAGCCAACGTGACTCTTTCCGCAAAAATTAACAAAAACCCTGATAGCGTTACTGCTAATACCCACGCTGCTGTGAAAGCCCGTGGGGATCTGGAAGAGGATGGTGGGCCCAGGGGCCCACCCCTCACACCTAAGGTGCGATGGGGGAAACCTTCACTCTAGGGATGCTGAATATCGCCAGACTCAAGGCCTCCCCATCCCAGGCTAGGAAACTGAGTTTTTTACAAAACAATTTACCCGTGGATATCCTGGCCATCCAGGAGTCCCACTGTCCATGAGGTTCCAAGGAAGCTTGGAAAACAATGCTCCTACCATCCCTATCCTTTTGGTTGAAGCACTGTGGGGTGCTAATTCAAAAAAAAAATTTTTAAATTAATATCCTCAGAAACATTCCTAAATAGCTGAGTGCTCATTGTCACCTTCTCATGGGCTGACGTTGCGCACACAATCATCAACATTTACGCCCCAAACGGTGCATATGAGCATCAGGAATTTTTCTTGTCGGTCAAATCCCTCCCGCTACCCCCAATTCTTTCCTAGTTGGTGACATGAACTGTTGGCTAACTTCACCAACGGACCAGTGGCCGCCCTCACCCCACGCCCCACAGGGTCATGTAGAACTACACGTTCTAAAAGCCACCCTTGGGTTAATGGATGCGCTGCTGTGACATGCCCCACTGCTCAAAAACATGACGTGTCCCCACATCCACAACGGCCAATTAAGGTCCATGACCTGCATAGACCTTATTCTAACGCCGGCAAAATTCCAACCCCACATCTCCCACTTCAAAACAACAAAAATGGAATTCTCTGACCACCGACTGGTCTTGATAACTTACCACTTACCCGTCACAGTTGCAAAGGCCCCACATTGGTGCAAAATCTGCCCCCCAAGCTCACGTCGCCAGGATTTTCCACATGGGTGGAAGAGGCAACTTTGGCAAAATTGTTTGTTACACCGTTTTGCATGGACTTCATTTCCATATGGGCAACTTTTAAAGAGGACACCATCCGCCACTATCGCCATCTCTCCTCCAGACGCTCAAGAGCCACATCGGCGGTTATCTCGCACACTCTGGCGGAATTGGCCCACTTGGAGTCCAACATTCCAGCCACAGGATACAGCCCTGCATGTGGCTGGAAGTGGGCGGAGGCAGCTGCCCACCTCAACGCACTCAAAAGGCAACACAAACATTGGGTTTGTGTCCAATACAGGGCCACACGCATCACTAAAGGCGACAAGTGCACCGCATACTTATTTAAAAAAATTTTGCACCATGCCAGAGCGTGGCCTGCACACAGGTGCAAAGATTGATAATTCCATTGTGGACACACCAGCTGAAGTGGCAATAGAAATGCAAAGAGATTACTCTGAGTTATACTGAGCCAAACCAATTCAGCTGGCTGAAATGGCGGAATTTCTCAACCAAGCTCATATCCACACCATTTTTTGATACCCAGAAATAATGAATTTAATTACTCCAAACGAATTATGGACAGCCATTCGTGGTGCGCCAAACTGAAAATGCCCAGGCCCAGATGGCATTCCATATGAGTTCTACAAAAAATATTTCAAATATATATCCCCATTGCTGCTAGCCTCACTTAACCAAAGCCTGTTGGAAACGCGCCTCCTACCAGGAGGACATGAGGCCTTTACTGTCACACTCTTCAAGAAAGGGGATAGACTTGACTTAGCCAACTGGCGCCCCATTTCTCTAATAAACACAGACACCAAAATTTTAACCAAAATCATGGCTAACCGTTTAGGGACTTTAGCATCTGCCACCATCTCCCCAGAACAATTTCTTTCATCCCCAGAAGGTCGATTTGGGATAACGTGCACTCTGTGGCTAATGTGTGTCAGTCCACAGCCTCTGGGGCACTTGTATTCTTGGACCAACAAAAGGCCTATGATAGAGTAAACTGGGAATACCTAAGGGCCTGCCTCCATCAATTCCGCCTACCCCCCCCACTTCATTAACTGGGTGATGCTGCTCACGGAAACTGCAACAATGGCGGTGCGTGGCCCTGGCTTCCTAACGGAAGTAGTCCACCCTCAAAGGGGCCTGCGACAAGGGGACCCCCTCAGCCCACTCTTATACAACTTCAGCCTTGACCCACTACTGCGAAATGTGAATGCCCACCTCACTGGGGTCCATGTGCCAGGCCAAACCCCAGTCAAGATGATGGCATTTGCAGATGATTGCGTGGTGGGGGTGTCTAATAACAAAGATGCATGTGCGCTTGAAGCCCTCATCTAGGAATATTCCCGGGTAAGCAACGCGGCACTGAACGCCTCCAAAACCAAAATCATCCTCCTTGGTCAGTTTCAGAACTGCTGGGCCCCAGCAAGTAGTTCCCAACCCGGCCCATCTGCTCGCCCAAGTCCACGCCTTACTAACTCAACACACACCGCTCCACTGGTGCTCCCCTTTGTGCCACGTCCTACCATAGGACCGGTACGCCATCTGGGCGTGTGGATGGAGGCAGGCAGATACGCATCAGCAGTAATGGAGTGCCATATACTGGACAACATGACGAAGCGAATCGCCTCTCTCAGAGCCCATCCTACTACCTTCACTGGCAGGGTTGTTTTTGCCAACTCTATGCTCCTATCCAAAGTCTGGTTCGGAGCCCACGCCATCCCCTTCTCCCCAAGCTTCTTCAAATCCCTGTATGCTTTGCTGCAAGGATGGCTTTGGTCAGGCCGCCCTCCACCAGTACAGCTAGAGGTCATGTTTGGCCCTCATCATCATGGTGGCATGGGCCTGCTTGACTTCAAAGCCCATGCCGCCAAGATCCTGGGCATCTGGATCGCGACCATCACCGCTCCTACACTCCCATCCCAACACTGGTCCCGCGCGGCCTACTCCAACTTCTCCTGAGCCTTGGGCCTCAACAATCCATCAAACCCCCACTCCCTGATAAAATGCCTCGCATCACACACATCGGCCACAGGTCCTCATGGGACTAAAACCCACTACAAATGAATCCTACTCTCCATGCGAAGCGCAGAGTGGAGAATTCGTATTAGTGGACATACAACCCAAAGAGGCCGCCCCTCTCCTCAGTTCACACAAGAGGTACAGGGGCTACCCATCCATGATGGCGTGATCCCCATTCGACCCCAAGTCCTATCCAGGGTGGACTACCTGGACATGATGGACATCCCTTATTCCACTGAGACCCAAAAGACTATCTGGAAATACGCACACCATCCTCTGTTGCAGCCTCAAGTCCGCTCCCATGTCTGGCGCTGCCTGAGGTGGGTGTATCGTACAGCTGAGCGCTCTAACGCTTTACACTCATCCTGTGTCATGTGTGGCCATTATGGAACGCTGTTCCACCGCCTGGAGAAGTGCCCCACCTCTAAAGTTATATGGCGTGAAGTCCAACGTCTGCTAGGCCAGGATCAAACGCATCCCTTCAGTCTGTCAAGAGATATGTTTGCTTCATCAATGGCCTCCCCCTCCCACCCTCCCTCCGTGCTCTGGTGGTTGCAATCGCCATGTGGACTATCCACACGATTGTCTTGGATGCCATCACTGGCTTCATCCCCACCCTCCCTGAAGCTGTCCACAGATTCCTGTCTCATTTGGTGGACCACTTTCAAGCGTGAATATTTGGATATCTCCCACCGCGTCACTGACAGCTGGTCTCCTCCTGGTTCCCAGTCTGGTTCATCAAATCAGACCCCTTCCTCCACACGTGCTCAATAGTGGCTACGACCCTTTCACACGTTCCCTCCCCCTCCCCATAAGTGGCGTTCCCGCTGGCAACAAGAGATAGCATCGCTTCTCTGGGGTGCCTCCCCTGGTACTAAGTTTTGTCTCATCTGAGTCATATTCAGAAGTGTCCATCCCATGGTCGGCCTTCCCCGCAATAAATTTAAAAAGAAATAGAGCTGTGGCATTATCAGAGGCAGCTGGGACTAAAATAGCTATAGCTCACTTGGTTAGATGGTCCATGGCTAGGAGAATATACTTGTGGTCATGCAACCCAGTGGGAAGAGGGCCTACCACATCGATGCTGATGACATTGAAAGGTCCCAATGGAGCAACAATTAAATGTTGATATTAAGGATTGGCTCAATCTTGGGATCAACAAAAATACAAGCATCTAGGATTTCTTGAATAGTTTCCACCATTTGGTCCCCATAGCATCATTTCTTCAGCCACTAATGAGTTTTCTTCACCACGCCATGCCCCACAGTTTCATGACCCTCCAGGATAACATAAGTTCAGTAAGAAGGGTGAATGTAAGGGAGACACTTATTATTAACCCTTTTATATAGCAGCCCTTCTCTGACCTGAGTGTTGTGAGTCATCTTCTGTAGCTCAGTTTGGATCTTGGGATCTCCATTTTTCAGCATTCTGGGTGGCCAATTAGATCATATAATCTGTCTTCCTCGGGAGTCAAGGCAGCCAATACTGGCATTCTAGAGAGACCATTGCCATTCTGGTGGATTGCACTTGAATGATGTACAATGGTAAAGTCATAGCTCTGTAGTCTCAAGGCACACCTGGCTAGATGGCTATCAGATCATTCATCTGTTAGAGCTACCAGAGTGAGAAATGGTCAGTGACAATGGTGATATGGGTGATGTAAAGATAAGGCGAAAATGCTGATTGCTAGTAAAACAGTCAGGCATTCTCATTCAGTAATGCTATAGTTCCGCTCAGCCTTTCTCATGGTTTAAAAAAGTTAGCCACTGGGTGGTTGACCTGGTTTTTGTCATGCTGGGCTAGGATGGCCCCACTGATAACAAAGCTAGAATCCATAAATAGCAGGAAAGGTCAATCGAATTGTGGATGTACTAAAATGGATTTAGAGCAAAGAGTGGTCCGCAATGAATTAAAGGCCTGTTATTTCTCAGGCTGCCACTTGAAAGGCATGTTATTCTGCAGAAGGTAGAACAGAGGCTCAGCTAGGTCATCAAACGAAGGAATGAACTGATGATAATATCACATCATGCCAAGGAATACCTGGATATCCCTAAGGCTATGGGGGCGCGACATCATCTCAATTTCGTTGACCTTGTCTGGTATAGCCTGGATGCCATATTTTGTCACCTTATGTCCGAGAAACTAAATTTTGGACTGGAAGAAAGAGCACTTTGAAGTTATAGTTTTATCAAAGCCTTTCTAAGCTGACTAAAAGCTTCCCAAAGGTGCTCCACATGACCTTTGGAAGTTTGTGAGAAGACAATTATGTTGTCCAGGTACGCGAGGACACACAATAACTTCAGGTCTCCAAAATCCCATACTTGGCACATTGGAAAGTGGCGGGTGCATTACAAAACCCCTGAGTCATCCTCATAGGTTTGAACAGCCTTTCATTGGTGATAAGTGCGCACTTGGCTTAGTCTTTGGGGGCAAGCTCTACTTACCAATACCCAGTTGCCAGGTCCATTGTAGAAAAGTACTGTGACCCAGTGAGCAACCGGAGAGAGTCATCAATCCAGGGCAGGGGTAGTTGTCCTTCTTGGTAACGGAATTGAGCCAGCAAAAATCCAACACCACTTGATGACTGCCATCCATCTTCTGGACCAGAAGGAGAGGGGAGGCACATGAACTACGTGATGGACCAGTAGCCCAGCTTCAAGAAGTTTCTTGAGTTCTATCACCATTTGTGTCTCTAACCTTACTCTTTTGATAAGGTTGGGATTAAAGGGGGGCATCCCCTAGTTTCCACATGATATAGAACCCCCTAATTTTTCTAAAGTCATAAGTAGAGATTGAGAATAGTTTAAAATACCCCTCAAATAGGTCCTGAACTTCTCATCGTTGTTCCTTAGTGAATTCCTCTCCAATGTTAGTTTTGACCAGAGCCTCTGAAGGGGACGTCTCCAATATAAAATCCCTTGGGTTCCCAAAACTACGGACATCATTGACAGCTTCCACTAGAAGAAGGTGCACATACATGGCGGGACTATTTGAGACTACAACCCTAGGACTGTAAGTAAGGTTATCCACCAACACTGATATAGATCTGGAATAGGTGGGATCAATAATCCCCAGAAAATTCAGGACCTCTTTGTCTGATGGGTTATCTTGGCCTCTAATTTACAGAAAATATCCAGAAGGAATGTTGACATGAATCTGGGAGTCAACAATAACTTGTAACTTCAGAGGTATACAGTTCATCATGGGTAGATAGATCAGCATGCCTTCACAACAATCAACAACAGGTGAGGGCAACCAGATTTGAGAGCCTCTGACGTGATGCTTGAGCTGATTGATATGGGTCATACCCTCTAACAGGCAAGGTCGGGCCTTGACCTCCATTTTAGAGTTATGGGAGGTTTCAAAAGCTAATAGAACCTGGTGTCCCAGTAGGGATAAAAAACCCTTATCTTAGTGTACCACTGCTGAGTAGCCTTGGAGAAATTGAGTTCCAAGGAGAAGTTCATAACTTGGGTTTTTCAGCGCTATGGAATTTATGGTTACTGAAAGCTTCCCCAATCAAATTGATAGAGAAGAATAAGCCCAATGGATCATGTAAATTGCGGTCCCACGGTGCCATACTCCATATAGTGCGGCAAATCTGGGGCGATCTTAATACGTTTCATCAATTTGGATGAAATAACATTTACAAGGGAGCCACTATCACCTATGGCAAGAACCATAATCTTATGGACTCAAATATTGAAATTGGTGATTAAGCTTCCAAACTGTGGAGGTAGTGTGAGAAACATGGGCGAGTCATCAGAAGAAGAGTAATCAGTATTAATTTCTTTATTATTGATAGGTACCAAAACCTCTTCAGATATGGCAGCCCTAGGTTCTTTAGAGATTAAAAAGGACTCTTGAGGCTTAATATGGATGGAAGAATGAAGCGCCTCATCCTTCATGCTGACGGCCTTTTTCCAGCCTCCTCCACAAGTCGTTTCCAGCATTTCTTGGCGCTTGTGTCAGATACCATTGAAATAGGTGCATAGGTATCAAGGACTCTTTTGGTTTCAATGACATGGACCTGAGAGCGATTAGAAGGAGCTGAAGAGGTATCCTTGGGATGCAAAATTGTCGCAGAGAGCTTGTTAAGCGCTTAATTAATTTATTAAATGCATGCAAACCCATTCTTTTGACCAATCTTATGCATTTGGACCTCATGATAAGAGCCTAACGCGGAGATCAAAGCATTAATGACATTATCCAATAGTGATACGATTTTTAGTAATCAAGAGTTGCGCTTGGGCATAAAAGTGGCTGACAAATTCCATAGGACTCTCACTTTTGTTCAGAAAAATACTCATGAAGGCCTTTTTCTAATTGTTCAAAGTCTGATTACTGCGAATTCCTGGATTAGGGCCATTTGAACCTGCTCCAAGGAGCTGCATTCTTCCAGGTAGGGAGTCATGATTTTCTGAGCCATGTTGTTAAGGCAGGAATGGATCTTTTTTCAACTTCTGCAGGTCGGTGGCTACCTCCATGAAACTCACATAAACATACAAGAAGGAGGCAATACTTTCCTGACTGGGGTGAATCTTTCCTTGAAACTAGGTTTAAAATTGGTTACAAGAGGAGAGGAGAGGGTATTAACTCCCAGGATTGGTGCAGGCTCAGAAATCTCAGTTTCTGCATAGTTGTGAGAGGCCTGTTGATTTAATTGTCATCTCAAACCCTCAAGGTCCTCTTAATGTCATCCCAGTTCCAGCTGAGAGAAGAGATGGAAGCCTTATGGGCGACCTGCTCTTTTAGCGCTTATAATCAGCTTGTTGTAGAAGAAGCTGACTAGCAAGGCTATTCAAGAAGTTATTAACCCACAGCAGGTTTGTTTGAGCTGGGTGAGGCGACTATTGGTAAGTTAGGTGATGGCGGTGAGATGTTATCTCATCTGAAAGTGCCTCAATTAAAAAAATTAGGTCAAAGGGGACTCCATCAACCTGGAGTTTACATACTTGGGCTACACTTCACATCTGATCCTGTAGGGCGGCCGGCGCTGAAAAGACTTCCTTTTTTTCCAAGGTTCATCAGGGTCAACCAATTTAGACACTGAGGGCCAGGGAGCCTTTGAGGCTCATGGGGACCTTCAGGCCCTCCATTCCCAGGAGTAAAGGCACGGGACGTCAGTTCCTTTTAGTGTTATTGGAGAGTCCGCGCCAGATCTTCAACCTGGTGTAGGCGTTGGCCCAAGACAGCCTTGGAAGTTAAGTATTTTACGAAGCTGATCCTCAATGTAGTCAGAGAAGATATTATCCAACACCACAATGTGGTTTTAGCCTCATAGATTAACCGTTGGTTATCAATAATGGCCTCTCAGTTGTCATAAACAAAGAAAGAGGCCGCATTGTAAAGTCAACAGCATGTGAATTTAGAGCTTGGGTAAGCCCTAGTTATTGGGAAACCTCATGATGATGCAACCCAACTAGCTGCAGAGGAGATAAATGGCGGGATGAACAAAGTTTTAAAGATAATGTTCAGTCCCAAAAGTCAGTTCTCCAGATGGTAGTTGGGCTGATGTGTAGAGGTCCCTCATAGTAGATGGTACTGAAGATTCACAGGATTGCCTTGAGCAGCCCCCACTGAATAGATACATTTATTAGCTGTTAGAAAATTTGCCAAGATTTTAATATTATAGTTGGCATTTATTGCCATCGACTGAAGGCAGGGCGAACTGAAGCGCAGCTCAAAACTTCAGGCTCTCAGGTTGTGTATTTGATATTTCATGGCGTGAATTAATGATCCATTGAGCAATGCTTCTCAACTATCCAGCAACTTTTCTTGATCACTGGTATTCTCCATGGTTCATGATAGTAGTTTTCACTTTAGACAGCTCAGAGCCCCTTGTAATGAGTACCACGTTTTGTCAGCGTAACAGTTCTCTAGACTGTCAAAAAGGTTTCAAGGTAGGTATGAAGCTGTAAATTTGCAATAGAGGTAAAAAACGTAACAATGTATTGAATACAGACTACTTTATTAGATTAAAATGTGTCAATATTTATAGGGTGCGTAGAAGCACAGTACCTCAAGGATCTTTGAGGTCCCATCCGCTCAGGATCTTTAATGGCCTTCTGGATTGATCGCCTGTATGGAACCCTCATTGTACTTCATTGTCCCCATGACTGGAGCAATGGAGACCACGCCTCTTGTAATTCAGTAAGTGGGGATGAGATTCCTTAAGTCGCCTCCATCAATTCCCAAACGCATGCAGATTCTGATTTAATTTGGTTTCAATGCCATTGAGATAAGGCTCCATTTGAACAGGCTTGATAATTGATTTAACACAGCTCAATTCAAAAGTAGTATTTTTGATTCAGTTTTTCATCTCAAATACTGACACAGAGCCTTTGGAGATCGACAAGTATTTTTAGATTGACAGCTGGAATTTCCACCTACCACTCCCAGGGAATATAAGATAGAACAATGGCTATTCACCAAGTCCCTGGTGTGCATGAGAACATGCGTTCATCAAGTTGTGGCAAATACCTTTGAGCCCCTCCTCGCTTATCCCTAAACAGATAAAAACCCAGCACTCCGTTGATAGTAGAGTGCTGGGGACTTTATAGTATCTTTAATAAAGAAGTGATTTATGCCAATGTTGAGCAATTACAAGTCCGATATTGTAATAAGAGTGATTTGGTTTATAATAATGATGAAATCGGCCAAAAGACCCTGGCCAATTCTTGGTGGAACCCCTTGAAACAGGGCAATTCAATTCCATCCAATTTTCAGCCAAATTGTCCAGCTCTTAGGAAATGGGTTGTGCTGAGACTGCGGCCAACTATGGAAAACATGTCATGGCTCCTCCCCACCCCTCAACAATTCTGTTCAAACACTTAGGCGGAGACTACCCCTTTTTAGGTGTGGAGGGGTTCCCACAAGGTGAAGATATTTTATCACCCATTGATTGGTTTAAATATTAAGCCTTTGCCAAACGGATTATTCCTACCAAGTATTGACCCTCCCTCAGTCGTTCCATTGAAGAGAAGTGATACACAAGAGCTCTGATAGATCAAATACCCATATTTCCTAACTCAGACATTACTTAGCTAATCTAAACTTCAATCCTCAACACCATTAAATACTAAGCAGCGAGATTATAATAGGGTTCTCTTTTTACCCCCTCAATGCAACTAATAAAATACATAAAAACTTAACCTTTTAGTATCTATTAGTGATTTTTTATTTTGATATACAAGTAGTAAAAAAGCTCCTGAATTAAATTGTTGGAGTTTAGGTAAAAAAGGCACCAGCCTGCATCTTCAACGCTTAGAATCCAAAAATTGGTGCTCACTACAGGGTCTCCTGTACACCATAAAACGTTTAAAAACAATGGAGGCTCTTAGGGGGGTTTAACTTTTTAACCTCTCCGTTGAAACGACCCTAGGCTAGCCATTATGGAACAATATCTAGTCAGTTCTTTGACTTGCCTTAAAAGGATCAAGCAGCACTCATCTCATAGCACAGTTGTATTTAAATTTAAATTTATTTCAAGGCATGCTGACTAGGGGACAGATATTACCAAAGCTCAAAGAGCAAAAAACTGAACAAATAAACATTAAACTGAATGAATATGACTGCTCAAAATTAATGGCGAAATATAATGATTGATACAACAACTTATGAGGTAGGATAGCGCTGAGGCGCTCAAACTACCATGGCGGAAGGGGAGGGGATTGGGGGGCTCATCCTCAGCCCCATGCTCCTCTTTGGCAAGAGCATGGGACAAGGAGGAGAGCAAAGGGGTGGGGTGATCAGCGACATGGGGAGCAAGGATGCTAATGATTGGCTGTTTGAGGAAATTACTGGAGGACACTAAGTCACCAATGTACCTGGAAATGGTGGCCTCCACCTTAATATGGAGGGCAGGAAGCTGGGACAGTAAGGCCACGGAGGCGCAGGTGACTCTAGGGTTGGCCTGCGAGGCAGAAACAACTTTCTGGATGGTGTCATTAGTGCGCCAGTAGGCAAACTGAATGGTCTGTATGTTAGGCGGGGATGTGGACAGCTTGATAATGGGAGGAGGGAGTTCCATGGCTAGCGCTGCTACTGATGACTCAGCCATCTCATGGATGGCGTCTACGTTAGGGTGAGCAGCTGCTGCGACAGCAAACTGGTGGTCTAAGTGGAACTCCAAAGCATTCAGTTGAGGGGTATAAAACCGTTGAGTGACCAGTTTGGGTTTTCATACCTTGATAAAATCGTCATATGTGGGCTTTGAAGCTTCAATTAAATTACCCAACTCATCAGTTTCAGCAAATGAGGACCATGGGTTCAAGTCAAACTCAAAATTGGGTTCTGCAAATTAAGTGGTGTGGCTGGCGATTGCAGAATAATGTGGGAACCCACATTAGTCCAAGCCATTTCCTGATTGGATGAGGTGCAAGTGGCACTGGGTGAGGCGCAAGTGGCACTGGCCTGAGGAAGGGGCTGGTTGGCTGCAGCAGGCACCGAGGTGGCAGCAGGCTTTGGGGGAGGGGGTAGGATTTTACCCCATGCCAGAAAGTCAGTGGGGTGCAGGGATAAATGGAGGCCAGACAACAACAGCGCTGGGTCTGAGGAAGCCACAAGGGAGGGGTATTTATGCTTCGAGTGATCTAACTCAAAGCAGGAAGGACAGATTGTCCTCCCACTCTCAACATGGGCCCAGAATGGGTGGTAAGGGGCAGAGGGAATGATGGCGCAGGGGGAAGTGACAACGCAATTTTTAAAAAATTTGGGCTGATTGTGGGAAATGCTTAAAGCCCAGCTAGGCGTGCAGCCCCATTGGGGACCACAAACTGAAGGATGTGGTTGGAGCCATACGCAGTCAAACCTTCCATCAACTCCTGATGGAGTACTGCGGGAGGAGATGGGTGGTCAAATCCGCGAACTGGACTACCATGGTGGTGTTGGTGGGGAGCTGGGTGCGTGTTGCTGGGATAGGGGTGCCCTTGAAGACCAGGGGCACTGTAGCCGCAGTGGCGGCGTCAGCTTCACAGGTGAAGCCTAGGTCAAAGTACCCCTTAAAGGGGCGGAAGTCTATAAATCTGGCCGGCAGCATCACCACCTGGGCCAAGTCAATAATTGCTTGTTCTTCATATGGGAATAATCTCCCATATTTGACCCAAAGGCCAAAGCGGAGCTGGGAGTGGGGGAGAATGAGTGGGATGCAAGGCACAGCCCGGGTACATGCCAGGTGGATGGTAAGATCCTTGGGCGGATTAAACTGACCCAAGGACTTAGTGGGACTAGATGAACCAGTCTGAGCGCATCTTCTTGCCAGATGGAAACCACTGGGTGGGTTTTCGCCGCTGCCCCACACTGGAGCAGCTGGCAGTGAATCTGACATCATTGGGGATCAAAAGGGAGCAGCTGGCTCAACGCACAGTTATAAAAAACCCTATCAGAGATAAATTCACCCCAGGCGAGGGCAGTATTGCCTCCTTCCTTTATGTTTATGAATCTGCGATGGAAGAGCAACTGACCATCAAAAAATCCAGTACATTCTTTCCTACTTGAATCATATAGCTCAAGAAAGAATGGTCCCCACCATGGTTAACCTCAGCACTTGGGCGGCGAAAAAAGCGCTTCTTGAAGAATTTGGTTCCAAGCATAGTTTGCAACGGCAAAAACAGGCCTTTATGTGCCTTATTCTGCAAGAGATATAATTGATCACCTCTTTTGTTGAGCGCTTCTATAATAAAGCTCAACCTCTGTTGCTTGCCCAAGTGCTCCCTTTAAATGATGCTATTGCAGCTATCTTGGCTGGCTTGACATACCATCCCTTCTTGGTGATACATCTCTTATGTAAAGCTCACTTTCAAAAATGTACAAGATATCAAGGAGGCCTTACCAGAGGTGGCTGATATTAATAAACTTGACTCTACAAAAAGATCTCTGAGAAAAGCATCTACGCACACCAATTTAGCCTCTATTATGGAAGTTTTCCTCTGGAAACCTGTTCCTGCGGAGTTGCCATCACAAAATGCTTCTTCTTCCAATAAAGATAGTCAGATGATAATGGCTGTAATGAGGAAAGTGCTCCTCTTCGTCTTCAGTTAAAAAAACTCAGTTAGTGAAAGAAGTCATCCCTTTGCCTTGCCCATCTTTTTCTCCAGAACAGCCTTCCCCAGTGGTTCCAAAGCCTGCTCCTAATCCTAAACCCCTTTCTCAGGTGCCAATCGCCCCCACTAACAATGGGTTAAATGACCAGGTCACAAAAGCTAAACCGCCTGTTTCACAGAAGCTCACCACCACTGATCAACCCAAAGCTGGTGTAACTAAAGCATCCACCTCCACAACGCTACCTCCCTCGACCACTCATTCAGCTAACTCTAGTCTGCAACCTGTCTCCATGAGGCCACACAACCCCCTACTTTGAAGGTCGAAAATTGAGCTGTGACAATTTCAACGCTTCCCTCAAAAGTTAATAAGGTGGAGGAGCAACCCCAGGACCTATCACGTCATAAAAGAAGCCCTGAACCTACCTCATCCCCTATGGGCTCTCTAACATGCATTGATAACCCCTCTGATGACGAATCTAAAGGTGGTGGCGAAGATGTTGGTCACTATGTTTTAGGAGCCCCAGGCGAAGTGGAGTATCCAACCTATTGAACCTGGAGAGAGTGGATTGGGCTAAGATCCCCTATCAAGCTTATCTCCAACAAGTGTTGAGAGGTCTTGAGATTATTGACACTGCCAGTGATGCTAACCAGCTCATTGCCACATTTATCCAATCTACCCAGTGTGTTCATACCCTGCAGTCTATCCAGGAGGAATACCCTGAAACTGCCAAATGACTTTCCTCCACTTTCCGTCTAAAGGAGGTCCTCACTCTTCCCCCCACCTTGGGTGGTACTTTAACTAAAGTGGAGATCATTGTCAATTGAGTGCAGGCTGTGGTTATCCTCGATAATGGTTTCCTGTAAACGTTGTGTCAACCAATCTCAACAAGAAAATTAAGCTGGCCCCTGACCTCAACTACACCCAAGAGTTTTGACTGCGGGCCCAAACAACACATGTGCCATTGGGGCGTACTCCTCTCTGCCCATTTGTTTTGGGAAGCTTCTCTTGTCAGTTCCGGCAGTGGCCTTGACCAATAATACCTATGATCTACTAATTAGGACCCAGTTTATGCTCAAATATGAAGGTGTTATTAACTTGAAGCAGGCTATTTCTCCCTGCTTAACTATGAGGTTCCTCTTATTCTGACTAACGATGAGCTTAATAAAAAGGATTATTCTTGCACAGTTGAGTATCCCTCATCCGCTTTATCCCTACATGATTACACCATGGCAGGCTGGCATACAAAAATGTTGCCTCAATCAGTGGACGCCCTGGAGGGTATCCCTTTCTATGCTTATGAAGAGGTGGTCAATAAGGCTGGTGAACAAACGGTAGTTGACAATAAGATTATCATGCAAATCCCATACAACTGTCTACTGCACCTAATTAGCATTGACGGAGTTAGTCCTTTAGAGCCCAGAGTTTTGCCAGGTATGTTAGACCCCGCCTATTATTGGCCTATTAAACTCCTGTTAGGGAATCTCACCAAGAAGGATATTGTGGTAAAAAATCATCAGGAGATCGGAAATGGCTTGCTGATACCCATTGAGGACATCAAGCAAGTCCACCTTATTGGGTCTATGGCTGATATGGTCTTACCCGCCAATCAATCTTTATTTACCCTACCTTCTGTTCATATCTCCGATGAGCTAATCCCAGCTGAGCTGGATAAAGTCCACACCTTGCTCAAGGCCTACAGTGACATTTTCTCCAAATCTTACAATGACTATGGGCACATGAATGGGTGGGCTCATACTATTGATGTTGGGGATGCTCAACCCATTCACTCCAGACCCTACCACAAATCCAAAGTTGAGGAGCTACAGATGAAGACGGAGCTCAAACAGATGCTGGAAGCTGGGTTTCTAGTGCCTTCCCAAAGCCCTTGGTCATCTCCGCTCTCATTTGATAAAGAAGAAAAATGGAGGCCATTGGGTAGTGATAGACTACCACATGATAAACAACCTCACAAAGAAGGATAATTATCATCTCTCTTGTATTGATAATGCTCTGGCCCAACTCTCTGGGTATAAGTTCTTTTCAGCCATGGACCTGACTAGCGGTTATTGGAAAATGGACCTTTCTCTACAAGACCAGTAGAAATGTGCTCTTATTTGCAGTGAGGGCCTCTTCCAACCTACCCACCTACCCCAAGGGTTGTGTAATGCGCCCGCTACTTTCCAACAGGCGATGGATCACTTTCTCCAGGATCTCAAGCTGAGCTGTGTGATCGTCTATCTTGATGACATGACCATCTTTTCTACAATGTTCACCAATAATCTCGCTCATTTAAATGAAGTCTTTCAACGCCTGCGGGCTTCTAACATCAAGCTGAAGCCCTCAAAATGCCCATTCTTCCATAAGAATCTGGATTTTCTCAGAAAAGCCATCTCACAAGACGGAATACAACCACTAAAAGATTAAGTCGAAGCAATTTCCAAAATACTTGTGCCAAAAACCCTTTGAGACATCCAGGTATTCTTGGGCATGATGGGGTATTATCATCAATTCATCCCCAAGTTCACCCAGCACAGTGAACCCCTTGTCCGCCTCTTGACTAAGAACACTCCATTTCATTGGGATGTGGAACAAAAAGCTGCATTTGAGACCTTGAAGGAGTTATTACAAAAAAGGCCTATCCTCCATCACCCTGAATATGGCAAGCACTTTTATGCTATTCACGGATGCCTCTGATTATGCCATTGGAGCTATCTTGGCTCATCTAGATGAGCATGGGGTTAATCATCCTGTTTCCTAACACAGTAAGATGCTCTCAAAAGCTGAACGCAATTATAGCGTCACTGAGAAGGAGTTTCTGGCTGTCCTACTCACTGTAAACCATTAAAAGCTCTTCTTATATGGGACTTCCTTCAAAGTGATTACTGACCATGCATCCTTAAAGTGGTTGCAAAATATGAAGGACCCCATAGTAAGGTTGACTCGCTGGTCTTTGAAGCTCCAGAATTACGACATGAAAATTTAGCATTGGGAGGGAACAAGCCACATGAATGTAGATGGGTTGACGCGGCTTCCTGCCCTTCATCTAGATGATAGTGAAGCTGAGAGATTACATGACCTCCTAATAACCCCCAATGCTTGGGAGGATGAGGATGAACCCATCCAGAAGATGCTAGCTCAACACTCCTGCAACACAAAGGTGGACAATGGGAAGTTATATAAGAAATAGGGTTAAAATGGTTGCCCTATCTCCGGTCGTCTGAGCGAGTGCAAGTCATTTTGGAGTCCCATTCGATGTTAGGGCATAGTGGGGTACAGAAAACATATGATTGGGCTAAAGAAAGCTATTACTGGGAGGGCGTCATGGAGACCAAAACTGAATTTCTGGATTCCTGTCTGACCTGCAAAAAACAATCCAGCCTTAAAACCTGTTATAAATACCAACCCACTACGCCCCAATAACCAATCACACCATAGGTTTAGACGTGGTTGGACCCCTACCCCCAGACAACTGGGGGAAATCGAAATATCTTAGTTGTAATTGAACATTTTACCAAGTGGGTTGAAGCCGTGGCTCTCTCTAATCAAACAGCCAAGGCTATAGCCACTTTCCTCCATCAGAATATTTTTGCTTGACATGGTTGCCCCCAAGTTCTTCTCTGTGATAATTAGAAAAACTTTACCTCCAAAGTGGTGAAAATCCTTGCTACCACCATGGGCACGCAACAGCTCTTTTTGGCCCCCTATAACCCCTCAACCAATGGTACCATGGAGAGAGCAAATGAGCCCCTGGTTTCCATACTATGGAGAAATGGCCACTTCAGACCCCTTCACTGGGATCAGTACTTACCTAGTGCCCTCATGGCCTAAAGTATCAGTTACCATAGAATCTTTAAGATATCCCCTTTCCGGGTATTGTATGGATGGGAACCTTGGGTGCCAGCATTATTGGCCAAAGATAAATTCACTGATAGTACTGACCCTGAACAAGCCATGAAGAAGTTGGTTCAGCACATATTTAGTTACAATCAGAGGCTATGACTAATTTAGCCAAAACTGTCACAAAAGAGGTCAATCTGCTAATGAGCTCCAGCCCCCTCTTCCTTCCTTCCAAGTATCTGACTTGTTGCTTTATTACCTCAATTGTATCACCCCTAGAAGGGAGAAACTCAGGTCTATTTAAGAAGGCCCTTTTGTATTCACTTACAAGCAAGGAGAGGAGTACTCCATCAAATCATTTGCTACCAGAGTACTATCAACTGAGTTCATGGCCAATTCCTATGCCCTATTCTCCCCCAAAATTCTTGGGGGGGGGGTGATGTTGGACATTTGCCCTCTTGGCTTCAAGGTAAGAATGTTGTGGGTCAAAAAAGGCCAAAATGGGGAGATGTCAGACATTTACAAGTCCGCGCTACTGGTAAAATCAATTTAAATGAAAATAACGAAAATCTTGGCCAAAAGACCCTGGCTGATTCTCAATGGAACCCCAAAAATTGGGGCACCACTTCCAAAATACCAACTGGGCTATTATCTCGAAATCAAGAAATCAGATTCCTCCAACCACGGAGCCTATTCCAGGGCATCCATTAAAGGGTTTGTCCCCAGCCACATCTAGTGCCATTACAACACCTAAGCAGGGACCACCCCCTTTATAGGCTTGGTGGAGGTCTCCCAAGGTGCAATAATTTTAGCTAATGGGGATTGGCTGAAATTTATCAAATTGTTACCTTACGGGTACATCTTGCCCCAAAAATAATTCCCCATATATTGTTCAGCTAAAGTGAAGCAAGTTTTCTGAGCTTCAGTAGGGTAAATTCCTATATTTACTAATTTGGACTAGTCTAAGCTATTCTGAATTTATCATTGATTTTCCCTCAACCCTCAATACAGTAAATATGAAATGGTCTAATATCAAGAGGGTTTGTTCTTTATATCACCTCGCCTAACCTAATAAAACTATAAAACCTAACTTTTTAGTATTAACTTATAAATTTTTTTATTTAATCTAGTGGCAACTAATCTTTCTGCAAGTCACTTTGGCAGTAGAAAATAATTTCTCCTGCATATTGTTGAAATCTGGGGTAAATTTGCACCAAGTGAGCATGCACCTTTCCCCAATTCCAACAGGCTACTCAGAGGTGCTTATGTTGGACAACTTGAGTTGGAAATTAATCTTCTCTAGAGGTTAAAGGTTCCTAGTGATTTTCTGAGGGATGGAGTGAATTCTGTCCTAGAGAATTGGACTTTAAACTAAAAATAAATATGGTTTGTAAAAAGTAATTTATTAAGAGAAAAGTTAGTACTACTTGAAGTACCAAGGGAAAATTAGTAATGAGATTTTTGATAGGTGAGTACCACATGCGAGAGTGGAAGGAGATTCAGAAATGCAGGCGGCAATGGAACTGTCAAGTTCAGTGTTGGATTAGATCAGGATTCATTAATGAAAGCTGAACTGAGATGAATTCTGGAAGTACAGTTAAGTGGTTTCTATTATTTGCTATTAGGAAGCTAATAGTAATAAGGTATAATATATATGGCATAAGGTGGTGAATAGAGGACTTGAACACTGAATACAACATCAGGCTTATTATTAAGATGATATTAAGTTTGTTTGGACATTCTTCCCTATCTATAAGACAGTGAAGTACTAATGGGGCGATTTATCTACATTTTTGGGTTTTAAACTTGGTGTTATTATAAGAAATAAGAAAGTGCTTTTTTATATGTTATTATTAGTGATTTTATGCTTTGGGTCTGATAAACATAGATCAATAAAAAAGTTATAGTTTTGGGCTTTAAGCCCAATAATAAATTAATAGTAATGATTTTGAGCCTTAAGCCAGAAAAAGTATTGATAATAGATGTAAGTCAATATGGATACCAGTTATAATGAAAAATGATTAAAGTAATAGATAATTTAAAAACCCTAAAGTCAAGCATCACTGAATCTAGTTTCAAGCCTAACATAGCCCCCTCCAAGCCTTAACTGGGGGTGACAATAATTTTGCCAGGGGTGGCTAGCCTTGGTAGGGTCCCAAACTACCATAGTTGGGATGAGTGAGATAAACCAAGGCAGTTGGGCCAGATGTTGGCATGGCAAGCATGATGTTTGTTTCCATCTCACAATACGTGAGTAGTCAGTTTATGGAAAAGACTTTCATTGACATCATTTCTGACTTTGTTCCTAATCAGCTTTTTAATGAGACAGGATCAGGAGGGTTATGTAACCATCCGTCAAATATCTTGGTTAGATGGAAGTTCTTTATTTAAATTTATTACAAGGCACACCGACCAGGGGATGGACATTACCCAAGCGCAGAAAGCTACAAAAACCAAACAAACTATTCACTCAGACCAAAAGAAAATGACTTTTCAAAGAATGAGCAAAACATATTTATTGAGACGCCAACCTACCAGGTGGGACAGCGCTGAAGCGCTCAACCTACCATGGCGGAAGGGGAGGGGGAATTGGGGGGCTCATTCTCAGTCTCATGCTCCTCATCAGTGAGAGCACAGGCCAATGAGGAGATCAAAGGGGTGGGGTGATCAGCGACATGGGGAGCAAGGTCAATAACAATTGGTTGTTTGGGGAAATTATCATATAACAGTATGTCTCCAATGTAATTAGAAATGGTGGCCTCCACCTTAATGCAGAGGGCTGGGAGCTGGGACAGTGAAGACACAGAGGCGCGGGTGACTATAGAGTTGGCCTGCAAGGCAGAAACCACTCTCTAGATGGCTTCCTTAGCGCGCCTGTGGGCATACCCAATGGCCTGTTTGTGTGATACAGATGTGGATGGCCTGAGGATGGGGGCGGGAGTTCTGTGGCTAGTGCCGCTACTGATGACTTGGCCAGCTCATGGATAGTGGGTACTTCAGGGTGGGTGGCTGCTGCGACAGCGAGCTGGTGGTCTGAGTGGAACTCCACGGCGTCCAGTTGGGGGCTTAATATCATTGAGTGACTAGTTTGGGATTCCATACCTGGATAAATTCATCATATGTGGGCTGCGAGGCCTCAATAAAATTACCCATCTCATCAGTTTCAGCCAATGAGGACCATGGGTTCAAGTTAAACTCAAAATTGGGGTCTGCAAATTGAAGTGGTGTGGCTGGTGATTGCAGAATAATTTGGGAACCCACATTAGTCCAAGCCATTTCCTGATTGGATGAGGTGCAAGTGGCACTGGGTGAGGCGCAAGTGGCACTGGCCTAAGGAAGGGGCTGGTTGGCTGCAGCAGGCACCGAGGTGGCAACAGGCTTTGGGGGAGGGGGTAGGATTTTACCCCATTCCAGAAAGTCAGTGGGGTGCAGGGATAAATGGAGGCCAGACAACAACAGCGCTGGATCTGAGGAAGCCACAAGGGAGGGGTATTTATGCTTTGAGTGATCTAACTCAAAACAGGAAGGACAGATTGTCCTCCCACCCTTTACATGGGCCCAGAATGGGTGGTAAGAAGCAGAGGGAATGATGGCGCAGGGGGGAAGTGACAACGCAATTTTTAAAAAATTTGGGCTAATTGTGGCAAAAGTTGAGGCCCAGCTAGGCGAGCGGCCCCATTGGGGACCACAAACTGAAGGATGGGGTCAGAGCCATATGCGGCCAACCCTTCCATTAACTCCTGATGGAGTAAAGCGGGGGGAGATGAGTGGGCAACCCCGCAAATTGGACTACCATGGTCATGTCAGTGGGGAGCTGGATGCGTGTTGCTGGGATAGGGGTGCCCTTGAAGACCAGGGGCACTGTAGCTGCAGTGGCGGCATCAGCTTCACAGGTGAAGCTGAGGTCAAAATACCCTTTAAAGGGGCAGAAGTCAATGAAACCAGCTGGCAGCATCACTGCCTGGGCCAGGTCAATAATTGCTTGTTCCTCATAGGGGAACAATCTTCCATACTCGACCCAAAGGCCAAAATGGAGCTGGGAGTGTGGGAGAATGAGCGGGCTGCGAGGCACTGCCTGGGTACATGCCAGGTGGATGGCGAGATCCTTGGGCGGATTAAACCAACCTAAGGACTTATTGGGACTGGATGAACCAGTCCAAGCGCGTTTTCTAACCGGATGGAAAATGCTAGGTGGGGTATTTCCACTGCCCCACACTGGAGCAGCCAGCAGCGAATCTGAAGTCAATGTGGATTGAACAGTAGCTGTTGGCTTTCAATTGATATTTGTTTACTTACTTTTTGTTTTTTATAAAATCGCTCAAAAGTGACTTTCAAGCAGAAATAGATGGATGTTCTCTATGAAAACTATTTTAGGCAAACTTTGGCAGAGTGGTTCATTTAGATAGCAGAAATTAAAAACAGATGGAGGTTCATGACATCAATGCATAGACACAAATTTAGATAGGTAGGCGTCAGGTTAAATAATCTGAGGTAAACATCAAAACATAAAAGGGAAAGAATTTTATTTGCTTTGCCTAGTTGAAGTGCGGGCAGAGGTAAGGAATATTCATTTGTGGCCTCATTAAAATTTAGATGTCATTCAGACAGAGATTTCTTAAACCCATCCTGATCTAATTGGGGTAGGGTCAAATTATTTGCAGCAACCAGAAACCCTAAAATATACTAGTATAAAAGTATTGAATAAAGTAGTTAGAGATATCTAAATGGAAAAAGAGGTGAAAATAGTTTTTAAAGGCTCCAATTTTGTTGTCAGTGCAGCAAGGAGCTTTGACACTTAGAAATGATGCTGGCGCTGAGGTATTCAAGTTTTCTGTTTTGTCAGCAAAACTGTTAGAAGTGTCAGTGCCAATAAATGGAGAGAGTGCTGAGGCATTTGGTTTAGCTATTCTAATCTCATCTTTGGAACAGCGTGGAGTGTCAGTGTAGAAAAATGAAAAGGCCTCTAAACTATTTAGGTTGGTTGTTATAATTCTATCATCAGAACAGCAAGGAGCATTGGTGAAAAGGGACAAAAAGGGAATTGAGGATTTGGTTTGATTGTTCTGATTCCATCATTAGAGTGGTGAGGAGCTTCAGAACAGGTAAGTAAGGTAAGTGCAGATGTATCCTGTTCAGTGAGCTGGTTTTTATCAGGAGAAAGCTTTAACTCAGCACAGATTTGTACTTGAATTTTCCAATAGCAGGTTTCAAGTTTTTTTGTAGCTTAATTTTAGGGGCCCTCACTTATCCTCAGGCTCTTTTACAGAATCTAGTTCTTCTGCTTGCTCATTTCTCATGGTGTTTGCTTCAGTTACAGAGGTACTTAACCCAGCTGATTTTAATTTATTATCTTGACAGCCCTCATAAAGCATAGGTAAATTAATTTCAGGATTCTCATCATTGGGTAACTTGGCAAAGACATCTAATTCTCTAGGCTGACCTTTAGCTTTAGCTTAGAGATTAAGTTGAAACTTGGATAATTTCTTCTTTGTTTGTTTAGAGCTAAAAGATGTTTTAACATAATTTTTTCATCACAAGTACTGGCCCTAAAGTTCTGTAGTCCTTCATCTGAGTGATATCTTCCCAGGCTTCCTTTCTGTTAGAATCCCACATCTTCTTATAACGTAATGCTTGATCCTTGTAATAAATTATGACCTTCTTTGATGTTTTTTCTTTATGATGCTGGAATTTTTGCTCAAGAGCATCTCTTTCATACTTCTTCAGACGCACCTAACAAGTCAACTGAAAGGTTTAAGCTTGACTGGGAGTTTAATATACTTAGTCTTTTTGGGACACACTCAAATGATTTGTATTTAAAAGTTGCTCCCCACAGTTACTGCATCTTGTCCATTACAGAGCTGGTACGCCATAAGGTCATGGTATGGAACTTCAGTGGGTTTATCTGGACAATTGAGGTTGTTAAATTAGGAAATACATATTGTTATCCTATAGTGATAGATGTTTTCACATTGGCAACTCAGGGTACCCCTGCAATGAGCACCAAATATCAGTTTTGATCTCCCTTGGCAACACTCTGATGGTAAAGGTTTGGCTACTCAAAGGTGCCTAGGTTGGACAAATTGAGTTGAAACTTAACATTCTCTAGAGGTTAAAGGGTTTCTAGCGATTTTCTGAGGGATAGAGTGAATTCTTTCCTAGAGAATTGGACTTTAAACTAAAGATAAATATGGTTTGTAAAAAAGTAACTTATTAAGAAAAAGGGTAGTACTATTTGAAGTACCAAGGGAAAACAAGTAATGAGATTTTTGATAGGTGAGTACCACATGTGAGGGTGGAAGGAGATTCAAAAATGCAGGCGGCAATGGAACAGTCAAGTTCAGAGTTGGAGTAGATCAGGATTCATTATTTAAAGCTAAACTGAGATAAAATAATGGAAACACAGTTAAGTGGTTTCCATTATTTGCTAATAGGAAGCCATTAGGTAATAAGTTATAATATTTGGCATAAGGTGGTGAATAGAGGAGCTAAACACTGAATACAACATCAGGCTTAATATCAAGATGATATTAAGTTAGCTTGGGAATTCTTTCCTATCTATCAGCCACTGGAGCACTAATGGGATATTTATCTGTAATTCATTGGGTCATAAAATTGGCGTTATTATTTGAAATTGTAAAGTGATTTTAGATATTAAGTGAATTTGGTATTTTAGCTTGATAAAATATAGATCAATCAAATTAAAAAGTTATAGTTTTGGTCCTTAGGCTCATTAATAAATTAATATTTGATGTTTTAGCTTAAGCCCAATAAAGTATCAATACTAAATATAAGTCTCACTGATGCCAATTAATCTGAAAATGATTAGAGTAATAGATAATTAGTAACCCTAAAGTCAAGGCTTCACTGATACTAGTGCAAAGCCTGACAACATGTTTTAACCCTATTCTAGAATCATATGAACATTGTTTCCTCCACACCTCTTATCATCAATTTATTAAGGATATGGAATTAAAGAAAAAACAAAAATGATACAAATATAAATTATGGAGAGGATTTAAGAAATGCTTGCTTAATGCTTCCTGTCATGTATTATTCCTATTCCATCTTGAGAAAGTAACTTATAATTATATGGCCCATTTATAAGTTTCAAATTATAGTTTAGAAGTTGGTTTATTTTGAGCTATGTTTCTCACCACTAAAGTTGTAACATGGCATTTATTCAGTGATTTCTTTCAAAATAATCTTATATTTTTTATTAATAATGAAAAGAGTTTAATACTCTAGTTCTATCTGATCTTATGTGTTTTATAAGTGATGCTTACATATTAAAAGCTAGATATTATACCATATATGACATAGTTTATATACGTCTAACTTTCACAATTTCTATTAAGAACCAATTAATAATGAAAAAGTAAAGCAGATTATGGATTCTTTAATGGACAACTTTATAATAAATAATCAGCAGTCATATATATGCTTACATTTTAGAGAATACTAAGGGCGTTAACTTTGTATTAAAAACTTACTACCACCACTTAGATATATATGGGTTCAAATCCTGCATATGGTTAGACTCAGCAGCGTTATATTGTCATAAATTCAACCTGCCTTAAATACTTTAAAGGGTGGCTAGACTAGCAGTGAAAAATTATCACTACCAACTGATTTGCATCATTTAACTAATTTACATACTAGACATGAAGTAGTATATTTGTCCAAGGTCAATCCGCCATGAATACTCTTTATGGTGCCAAATGAATTAGGAGGTCTTCTAGTCCCCATTTTTGAACAAAACATTATAATTGTACTTGTGTTAATTAACTTTCAGAGATATAATTTGACAAAGTAATTCACTAACTATATTTTTTAGTACTAGATGGTCCCAACCCAAGGGGGATTCATCGATGTTTATTGAATTACGCCTGGGCTCCTAAGAGCCTGAGGTGAGGAAGGGGAGGGAGGAGGCATCGAGAAAGGGAGGGGGTTAGCGCGCCAGAGCCGTGCTGCAGTGACAACTGAGTGGGGGAGGGTTGGCGACATAGTGCAGACCTTCAGGGCCATCTCAAAGTGTACCTGAAAGTGGGTGATCATGTGTGGAAGGATCCACACCTGCTGGTCAAAGACAGCACGAAGGAAGGAGTTATGGATGGTCCAGATGGCTGTGGCATAGGCGAGGACACGGAGGGGTCGGTGGCAACCAGGCAATGTCTGCTCAAACATGAGGTCTTGCACAGGGTGTCCAGACCAGGGCTGAGCATGGAGGAGCGCGCGGGCCTTTGGCCAAAATGCGGCGACACCTGGACAGGTGAAAAAATGATGGAGGTGGGAGTCAATAGGCTCCACACAGCGGGGGCAGCTTCAGTGCTGGAAGGTAGGGCCAGTCCAGTCCCCTGTTCTGTATGAACAGTGGAGCACCCTCCATAAGGTGTTGGACACCTTTGCTGACAGGATGGGGTGATAGACGTCCTTCCACAATTCCTTAAGGTCAAATCTCACGGAGGGAGGAGCTCAAGGAGTCTTGGGCGGATGGGAGGACGATCTTGGGGGTTGAGGCGAGTTGTGACAACTTGTCCATTGTGCACAATTGCATGGCGACGTGGGCTGAGGCCAGGGCCTTCCCTTCTGTATGGGAAGGCATGGTGGATCCGCGCGCCTACTCGTTTCAGGGCAAGGAGAGCCTGGTTCCAGTAGGGGGATGAGGATGGTTTTAGGAGATGGCCTGGGTGGTTTGTGAGCCACTCCCTAATGAGGTCAGAGATGCTCTAGGAAGACCCAGAGCTGCTGACACTGACTGGCGGAGGGCGGGCGCCCATTGGGGCATGGGGGTCGCGTCCCAGCAGACAATCGGCCATAGGAACTTCAGGAAGATTGTGGTGGCGTGGGATCGCGTGTCCAGAAGCCCTAGGCCCCCTTCATTGCAGGGTCGGGCAATGGTTGAGAGGGCCATTGGTGGATGGTTTGAGCCCCAGATCCAAAAGCGGAGGAGTACATTGAGCCGCGTATAAAAGGCATCTGTGAATGGGCAGACGTGCGCTAGGAACCAGACTTTGGAGAGAAGGAACACATTGGCCATCAGAGCTCGACCCTGGGGGTGATGTGCCACCGGTTCCAGCTGGCAATCCTGGAGTTAACTGCTGCAAGGAGCAAGTCCTCATTGTCTTTTAGCGCAACTCTTTGTTGGTTGGTGAGAACGCCCAGGTGACGGAAGGTACCGCGCTCAGGTTCAATACCAAATGGTGGGGGGAAGGTGGGGGAGCCGACCTGCACAACTGTTGTCTTGGAGGTGTTGACCATGGCGTTGGACGCCTTGGTATACCTCTCAATGGTCACAGCAGCGAGGGCAACATCCCCAGGGCAGCCAAATGCAATGGCAGTGTCATCTGCAAATGCCATGGTGCGTGTGGGGGCTTTACCTGGGACCAGAATCCCTGTTAGCTTGTCCTGTAAGGAGGCCAAGAGGGGGTCAAGGGTGATGTTAAAAAGGATAGGGCTCAGGGGATCCCCTTGCCGGAGACCTTGTCCAACTGGTACTGCCACTGTAAAACCCATTGGCGCCAGGACTCTGGTGTGGAGCTGGTCATAGAGCGCTGATATCCAGCGCCTAGCTGCGGGTGGGAGATGGAAGCGGGCTAGGGAAGCATCAATATACTTCCAGGCTACCCTATCATATGCTTTCTCCATATCCAGGAGAGCCACAAAGCCATTCACCTTACGAGATTTAGCAGTCAAAGTCACGTGAAGGTCATTATAGTTGTCCCATAACGACCTCCCCGGAATAAAACCGTACTGGGATGGGGAGAGGCGAGGTGACATCCATTTGGTGATGCGGTTGGCCAGAAGCTTCGTGAAGAGCTTGTGGTCTGTGTTGATTAACGCTATGGGGCGCCAGTTCGCCAGGTTCTCACGGTATGACTTCTTGTGAATGAGGGTCGTGATTGAGCCTCTGGAGTCGGGGAGGACCTCGCCATTCACCAAGAGTGCAGCGAAGAGGTCGCGGAGGGTTCTGGCTATCACTGCAGGTTCCAGAAGGTACACCTCAAAGGGTATTCCGTCTGGGCCTGGGGCTTTAAGCCGTGGGTATTTCAGAAGGGTTTCCATCACCTCCTGGATGGAAATAGGCGCCAGTAGAGCCTCATCAGCCCGTGTGTCAATGGGCGGCTCTGGAGCCCGCCACAGAAAGTCTTGGATGTCCGATGGGTCCACCTGGGTGGCATGGAAGAGGCTGGAGTAGAAGCGGTGTAGTTCCTGCGTGATTTCCTCCTTGTCTGAAGTGGTTGTAGTGCCAATCTTCAGTGCAGTAATATCCTGCGCTGTTGACCGGGCTTTCTGTTTCTGAAAGAAGAAGCGGGTGGGGCGTTCCCATTGAGCATAGTAACGAGATGTTGTAAAGTTTGCTGCCCGTTCTTCCTGCAGTGTGAGCTCCAAGCGGAGTGCTTCCTGCGCCGCTTCCCAGTCTTCCAACCATCTGGGAGAGGGCGAAGGCTGGCAGTTTCGCTCTAGATGTCTGATTCTGGCTTCCGCCCTTTTGACTCTGGCGCGAGCTGCAGTCATCTGGGCTTTGGCACAGTTGTAAGCAACGCGGGTGATGCCCTCCTTGGTCACCGCCCATTAGCCTTGTGGTCAAGCAGGTGGGGTGGGGGGAGGTGAGAGTCTCCCAGATGGTCATAGACAGCTTCTCCTTAGTGAAGGGGTTGTTGAGAAGAGCTGGGGCAACCCTAGGCCAGAACCTACGCGACGGTCTAAGTGTGGTGGTGAGGACAACGGTGAGTGACCTGTGATCACTCAGATGGTTGTCACGAGAGATGGGAGAGGAGACGCGGCCAATTAGCAGGGGGCCAATCAGTGCCATATCTATGCGTGACGCTGACTGGAAAGCTCCTCCATCATACTGGATCCTAGTCATGCAACCTAGGCCAGACGCGGAGGGTGGAAGCGCATCTATAAAGCCACTCAGGCGAAGGAAATCCTGGAGGCGACTTGATCCAGGGCGTTCCTTTGCTGCAGGGGGTAAGAGTCATGGACGCGACTTATGGTTGTGTTGAAATCTCCTAAGAGGACTGTATTCCGTGGGAGATTGAGTTGGAGGAGCTCTTCCAAGAACCGATTTTGCTCCTGACCTGCATTAGGCAGGTAGATGCTTGCAGCGAAGAAGGAGAAGTCAGGAGTGGTGAGTTTGGCCAGTATGAGGCAGCCACCTAGATATTGTGAAAAAGAATGGGTTTTAACCCGGGGATTCAAAACAATAAGGGCGGCATGGTTTGTCCAGAAGGAGTTGCCTCCAAACTGTTCATTCCATGCAGATTGTTCGTGGGGGAGGATATGGGGCTCCTGGACAGCAGCGATGTCGATTTGTGCTGACCTGAAGTTTCGGAGGAGGCGGGCTCTCCGCTTAAAGTCCCGCAACCCATTTGCGTTGATGGATTGCAGGGCCAGGGTGCTGCCATGGGGACTCATAGCTGTTCCCCTCCATGTCCTGGGGGGTTGCCAGCGCTTAAACCTGCTGCTGTGAGGCGGCTAGTTTTGAGTCCTTTAGCTTGACTATTAGCTGCAATCTGTGAGGAGCGTCGAGGGTTCTGAGGGAAGGAGAGGGTGGGGGGCGGAGGACCCAGTAAGCCAGCCTAGGATGCTGCCCCCGCTCCATTGCAGGGGAAGGACCTGAGGGTGCTCAATGGTGACCTCCGCGGTGTCCCCATTTGATGAGTCTGAGTCCATATTCACTTCCTCCAACACTGCAAAGGATCCGCGCGAAATGGACTGTGGGGTTGGGGTAGGACTCTTTGAGGTGGCACTTCTACCGCAGGCCGCGAGTTGCCAGTCCATGCTGGTGGGCATAGCTCCATTGGGAGCTGAGGGTTGATGCGATAAATCGCTGGTGGAGGTTGGTGGGGGTGCCGCGGAGCCCTGAGTGGGGGTGGCTGACGAGGGGCACCCTGTGGGAGATGCCTTGCGCTTGGTGAGAGAGGGAGTTGACTCTGGGAGATTGGAGGGGGTGCCCATTGGAAGGGGGGCATGAGCGCGAAGGTATCCCATACCAATAGTGGGGTTAGCTGTTTCAACTGCTAGGCGTAAGGCCTCAGGGGACAGTTCTTGAACGGGAACCCATTGTGTGGGTTGTGGAATTGCTGCTGCAGCCACGTGGGATCGTTTTTGGCCTGGTTTAGGCCCCTGGGTGGTGGCTAAGAGGGCTTGTTTTCGAGCTGTGCAGCCACTATACAAGTGTCCAAGGGCGTTACACCATGAACACCGGGGGCGCGCCTGATCAGGGTCGACAAAAAGATCTCAGGGCATACCCCAACTACCGCCACACGAGGAATAACCTCAATGTTGCGGGATACAGTGGGGGAGGGGATGAACGACGCCCTAGCAGTGCGAGCTCTTTGAGTGGGAGCATAGTAAGAGGGGACGCTAAAGTCCACTGAAAGAACAGACCCAAACTCCATTAAACCACGATGGAGTGCCAGTTTAAGAGACTCAGGATTAACAGTCGTTGGTAGGTTGGAAAAAGTAACCCATGAAATTTTCTCCAGGTGAGAGCGTGTGCGGGAGATGCGAAGAGATCCGCGTGGAATAATGACCTGGATGGTGGCAGCATGGTCAGCAAGGGCAGCTTCAGTGAAGCCCACATCGATGTAGTGGCCCTCCACTGATTCATGGATGGTGGTGTTAATAGGGAATGTATCCGCAATCGCTGCAAAGTATGAGAAGTAATCCTCTATATAGAATTCAACAGGGTTATGCCCATAATAAAGGCGAATTGCGTGGGAGAGGGTTGAGCGAGGTAGAGCTTTTTGTGCTCTAGTTTCGGCCCATTTCTTCTTAACATCAGCAATAAACGCCACTTCACGGGGATCAGCTTTGGGTAGCGTTGGTGCCAGAGGTTTTTGCCACGCCCCAGTGGCTCCTTTGGTACGTTTGTGTTTGCTTTGGGCTGCAATTGCAGGTTGAGTGTGAGCTGGTGGTTTGGACAAGTTTGCGGAGTTCCCTTGTTTCTGGAATGTTACAGCAGTTGCTGGCGTCATATTAAATTGAGGGGCGGTTTGTTGGGCCTCGCTAAATTGGGGAGGCCCATCCAGATTGGAATTAACTCCAGCCAGTTGGGAGGAGGGAGACGTTATATCACCATCCCAATCTATTTGGGTAAATTCAGCCCGAGTATTTTCTGTGATTTTGTGGGCAAAACTCACTGGCTGATTGGTGAATTGGTCGTTTTCAGCATATTGAGATAAAGTGCTGACTTGAGAAGTGCCAATTATGGGGTTTAAATGGGACGGGTGAGATTGGAACTGGTGTGAAGTTTCAAAAATCTGAACCATTTAAATCCCCATTGGGAAAAGTAGATTGTCCCAATTTGGTGCTTAGTGAACCAGAATGTGCGGCTAATCCAACCTTACATCCGAGGGTTTGGGGGCCAGGTGATTGTTGGGCCTCGCTAAATTGAGGAGTCCCATCCAGATTGGAATTAACTCCAGCCAATTGGGAGGAGGGCGATGTTTCATCACCATCCCAATCTATTTGGGTAAATTTAGCCCCGAGTATTTGCTGTGATTTCGTGGGCAAAACTCATTGGCTGATTGGTGAATTGGTCATTTTCAGCATATTGAGATAAAGTGCCGACTTGAGAAGTGCCGATTATGGGGTTTAAATGGGACGGGTGAGATTGGAACTGGTGTGAAGTTCAAAATCCAAACCATTTGAATCCTCATTGGGAAAAGTAGATTGTCCCAATTTGGTGCTTAGTGAACCAGAATGTGCGGCTAATCCAACCTTACATCTGAGGGTTTGGGGGACAGGTAGCTGGGTATCGCCCCTCATGGAGGGAGCCAGAAACACGGCGTCAGCAATAATAGATGGGTCTGAATTAGCTGACACAATGGGGGAGGTGAATGTCTGGATGGGCTGAGTTGCATTCAACTGAGCAGACGCCATTAAAACAGCGTGGGTGATGGCCTCCTTGGTTGGAGGGGGCCCAGCGGGTTGGTGGGAGGCAGCGCACACAGAGCTGTTAGGCGTGCAGGTTGCAGAAGTGCGATCAGGTGAACTGGCGCTAGTTGGAGTAGCTCCAGGTTGGGGGTGGTGCCTGCTTTCATGGCTGCTGCTTGAGAGCGGGTGATTCTGGTTGACCCTGAGGTGGGTAACCAAGGGTTTCTTCGTTTGAGGGGTGGTGCTGGCTCGTTTGGCATAGCCTGCGGGTTCTTTTGCGGGGTTTCCCGCCATATTTGCTAATAGTTTTCATAAATCTCTTTAGTGGAGCTAAATTTCAGGCTGAATTGATTTTCGAAAAGTGATGCTTAGCAGAAAGAGTTCACTAACTATATTTTACTTATCTTAGTTACGCTTTCATGACCTTTCTGATAACTAATATAGAAAGTTAGTATTATGATACCATATTTTAATAACAATGATCTTCTGTCCATTATTAAAATTTTACTATTGTGCATCAGAATTTGATACTTTTAATATCTATCAAAACTACTCTGATAGTATTCAAGACATCCATTATTGGATGGTATATAGTCCCCTTATATTTGACCTAGTCTGCAAAATCAGGTTGGTATAGTAAAATTCTTTAGCTCCTATTAAAAACTGCATATGAAAGAACTGTCACTCCACAACAATATTACCTTATTATAAGGCATTCTTTTTCTTTATACGTTTTTTGTTATTTATAATCCTCTAATAATTATTAGGAAATAATAGATAATGCTGTTTGATAATATAGATTTTAATGCTTACAAAAATAATAATAAATTTGGCTTCTGGTACAATCAACATTGTTAGGATTTTTCCATAAAGTCAAAGAAGCCAAAGAGTGCCTAAATCCACTTTTCTTATAAAAAGTCTTTTTTTATTATATGGAAACATCAATATTTACACTTACTCCAACTTCACATTGCCTAGTATACTTTATGTTGAAAAAGTTAATTTCTTATGTAGTAAAATCACTCAACTATATTGCTAAAATGGCAAATGTTACTTTAAATAAATTCTCTCATACTACTGCCTTATTTTCCAAGGTTTCATCTCCAAAAACTTGATTTACTTATTTTTTTTTTCATGGTAGGAAGATTTGATTCTATTGTTAATCTTATACTCTGAACCCTAATTTTGGCTTTCCTTTTTAATACATTTCAAAAACAATTTCAATAATTTACTTTGATACTAAGTGAAAGACTCTAAGGGTAGAGAGCATCTAAATTAAAGTTTTGAAAAAGTTTTGAAGTTTAGTTTTTGATCATCCAATCTTGGTGTGCCCCATTGTCCCTCCCAAATGTAATTTGCATAACATTTTTGTGATAACCCTTTCCACATAGTTGCAAACCTACGAATATCCTGCACATAAAGATTTAGATGAAATAACCCAAGAACAGCACTGTCAACTGCCAAACCCCAGTCCTTTTATATATGTCAGTGCTCTCACTTGTGAGTACTGGCCTTTTTATTTTTGTGATCACAATATAATTATTTTAATTAAAAAAATGTAATTCCCAAGTATTAATTTGCCATCTTAAGTTGTGTATATAGAAGCATATTGCGCATTGCAGCCACTTCTATGAACCCACAAAGATGGCTTACTCCTTTTCAACTAGAAAGCTTTGAGCTGTAATTCATTAATTTATTAGTCACTCTGGTGGTTCATTGGGCGACTTTCAATTTGCAACCAGAGACAACCTGAACTCCCCTGGTCCCTATCAAACTAAGTTTTTATTGATATTATAGTTAATAAACTAATTTTTTAGTTGACTAGCATTCTGTAAGGAGAGTGTATATAACTCTCCTGTTCCCAATGTGGTAGTGCATGGTGCACAAGGCCAACATCAGGGAACTAGCCGTTAGTTCCAAAGTCATTAGATCCCAGCAGAGTGCTGGAGCAATAATAGCTTAGGCATAGAATAGCGAGATTTATGATAAAAACCCCATTAGAAGTGGTGCGGTGCACATATCAAAAAGGGTTAAGTGACCCAGGTTGGAGGGAACTGGACAAACAAATGGTGAACGAGTTGAAAGCTGCAAGGTACTTGCAATGGCAAAAGTAATAGAGCGTGAGACCTCCTTGAAGAGGTTCATGCACAGGAGCAATCAGAATATCATAAAATTGTAAAAAAAAAATGTAAACGGGGGAAAAATTTATTTGCAAAGTTGACCAACAAGAAATGTTGGTTGAGGAAAATGAATTTATGCTCAAATGGGGGAATAGGGGTTAAGCCTCAGTGGGCCCAAGCACTGACTCACCAATAGGGCGACACTGCATTCCAAGTTGGTTGAATAAGCCAAAAACTGACTTCACTTGAGTGATCAATTGAAGTTGGATTTGACCCAAGCGCATTATTCTGAAAATGGAACAGGTTTCAAAACCCCGCTCCTCAACAAACCAAATTGAACCATCTGCATTCATTTGGTATATTGTTCGTTTTAATGCTGGCTTGACATTAAGGGCTGGGAGTTTGGCAACCCACTAGTCCTAACCTGGGCATATTTTGCCCAAACCCAGCGTTGGTCCAGGGTGTGCCTCAGGTCAGGAAGGGCCTGTAGCTTCACCCTCTGGGCCTCCTGGCGCCCAGCCTTGTCTTTGGGGTTGGTCCCCACTATTATGTCATGTGCACATGACATTACCCTCTCCTCCCAATGGGGCTCAACCCCCTCCAGGGGCTTGCGCCAGGGAAAAGTTCTTGTGGGCGTGGGCCAACTTCATGGTGGCAACGGTCAGTTTAGGTTGGGATCCCGCAGCCTGGGGAAAACGCTGGTGGAAGGCGTCAATCAGATCTTGGGCATGCACACAGTCACGTGCTGGAACCCAGCTGTTCTCTGCAGCGTCAAAGCCCTTGCAGGATACCAGGTACTTGAGTCTTCATTTAACGCGGTGAGAGGCAACTATTTCTACCACCTCCCGCTCTGGCGCCCCATCCACGAGATAGGCCTCAGGAGTCTCTGGTGGGGGGCCCTCAAACAACGTCAGTTTGCTCTCATGAAACACCAAGAAGATCTGGAATGAGGGGGAGATCTAGCTGGTATGAGGCATGGCCCACCTTTATAACAACGCGATAGGAGCCAATCCTCTTTGGTCCCAGCTTCTTACATGACTGCTTGATTGGGATGTTATGAGCATTAAGCATCACGAGATCCCCTTCCTTGTATGCGGGACCCACTTGGCGCTTCCCATCAGCGTTCTCCTTATATACCTTCATAACCGCCTCCAAGCTTGTGGAAACCCCCTGGTGGACCTTCTTGATTGTCTTGGTAAAGTCCACCACCGCTTCAACCTTTAGACCCACAGCTGGGCTCCATGTTAAGGGCGGGGTTAAAGCCATGGCTGGCAAAAAACGGGGAGCAGCCAATCAAAGAGTGTGAGGTATTGTTGTAGCTAAACTGGGCCATGGGAAGGTGAGAAGCCCAATCTGAATAATCTTCAGCGGTGTGACACTGCAGAAACTGTTCCAAGAACTGGTTCACTCGTTCAGTCTGCCCATCTGATTGGGGATGATAGGCAGTTGAACGGCAAGGGAAAATCTGAAGAGTTTTACACAACTCTTCCCAAAAGACAGAGGTAAACTGGGGTCTTCGGTCACTGATGATCTCTTGGGGAACTCCATGGAGTGCAAACACATGCATGACGGAAAACCTGGCCATCTCAGCTGCGGTTATTGTAGTTCTGCAAGGAATGAAGTGGGCGAACTTTGTAAACTGTCCACCACCACCATGATGGCATTGTAACCATATGAGACAGGTAGTTCTACAATAAAATCCACCTGATAGGGAAGTCCAGGGCCTTTCAGCTTTCTGGACAGGTACCAACAACCCCGCTAAAAGTTGACAATTTGGCTTCACTTGGTTGCAGACTAAACATTCCTTGCAGTACCGCCCCACCTGATCAGGCAAGCCCTTCCAATTGTGTGTGCGCCAGATTAACTCTAATGTCTTCGCTTTACCAGGATGACCAATGGTAAGTTCATGATGATGGTCCCAGATAATTTCCAGGTGAAGTAGTCCAGCAGGAACACATAGGCGCCCCTGAAACCACACCATCTCATCCTTCATGTGATAGCCCCTGGAGAGATCCTCTTGATTCAACTCGCACTCAGCAAGTAACATAGTATATTCCATTACCAGTGGCTGAGAAAGGACTACCTTCCTGAACATACCATATTCCTCCGCATTTTTCAGAGGGGCATGTGCTGGCCCGTTGGCCAGGGGAGAGGGTCGTTGAGGCAGAAGTTTGCTTGGAAGAATCATCACCTGGGTGTTGTGAACTTCTACCTCCTTGGGATCAGGTGCTAAATCAGGGTTGCGGCATAAAGCATCCACCAATCCATTATCCTTACCCTTGGTGAACTCACATGTGAATGCGAATTGGGCAAGAGTCTCATGCCACCGGGTCTGCCGTGAGGTTAAGACATGAGGAGCGTGGTAGTACAGCAAGGAACGGTGGTTTGTATGTACCTGGAAAGGTTGGGATGAGCCATGAAAGTGGTGACGCCAATAAGTCAGCGCCACCACCACTGCCAGTAACTCCTTATCATAAACGGCGTAATTCAACTCTGGCAAAGACATTTTCCTAGAAAATATCCCACCGGATGCTCAATCCCATCTTTGCCTACTTGTAACAAGGTGGCCGCTATGGCTAAGTTGGAGGCATCAGTTGACACAATGAACTACTTTGAAGGGTTGACATGGTGAAGAACAGTCATGGACAACAGGGTGCACTTCACTGCTTGGAAAGCATCCTCCAAAATGGGGGACCACTGAAGCACCTTGGCACCGCTAGCCTTGTTTAAGGGAGCCGCCGCCTCAGACAGATTGGGAATGAACTACTTGAGAAACGTACACGTCCCCAAAAAGCTCCTTAATTCCTTGACTGAGGTGGGGGTAGGCCACTCACAAATCGCCTTCTCCTTGTCTGGAGTTATCATGTGTCCTTAGTCGAACACAACGTTGCCCAGAAACATGACCTGGGACTTGAAGAACTCACACTTTAAAATTTTCAACTTAAGGCTGGCTGCCTTTAACCGCTCCACCACTTGCCAAAGGTGAACTGCATGGGACTCCTGATCAGGGGAAAACACCAGAATATCATCCATGTAGGCAACTGCGCATACCCCTAACAGGTCCCCCAACGCTGCATCAATGCGGCGTTGAAAGATAGCAGGGGCATTCTTAAGCCCAAAGGGCATGACCTAAAACTGGAAGATCCATTTTCTGGTATGGAATGCAGTCAACAAATTTTTGTCCTTTTTTAATCCGGATCTGATTGAACGCATTGAGGCAATCCAGCTTGGAAAAGACCTTCGCCTTCTCCACATAGCGTGCAATTTGTGAATACAAAGGGATGGGATGGAGGTCTGGTACAGTAACGTTTTTAAGGTTACCATAGTCTACGCATGGACTTAAAGTACCATCAGACTTCTCCACAAAGAGTAGGGGAGCATACAGGGGAGGTACGCTGAAAAATTGCACCTTTGGTCAACTGTCCCTTCACCCACACATCCAACGCCTCTTCCTCCCAGACAGTCAATGGGTAAATAGGGGAAGATATATGCACCAGATCCACCGTGAGCTTGAAGTCACAATCAAAATTGGAGTGCTCAGGGAGTGCGTTGGCAGATGCTGCATCAAAAGAGGATTCCAAACCCTCCAAGCAAGAAGGTATAGGAATTTCCACTGAGGGATTCTGCATTGAAGCAAGGCGACAAGGGAGACAGTGGGGCCAGTGGGGCAATTTGCCCTGGGAGTTCTCTTCTGACAAAGGCACAACAAATTTGCGACCATTCTTCATGGTGAGGGACAGGGTATTCTCCTTCAGGTTAGTTCTAACGTCAAACTTCCACCACCACTCCACACCCAAAATGATAGGGAACAGAAGGGTTTTTAATTGCACTGAAGTGATCAGGAAAGTGGTACTTGCCAACCTGATAGTCCACTGTCCCAATGATCTTCAGAGTGGGAATACCTTGGGAAGCCCCTCCTCTAACCACATCACCTGACAAGTAACTCAGTCCAAGGTAGTCAGCTAAATACTGGTCCATAAAGTTTCCAGAGGCGCCAGTATCCACCAAAATAGTAGTGGTGAGCTTCCCTAAAGGAGAGGAGAGAGTAGCAGTCAGTAGAAAATACCTGGAATGGTCTTTATTTATGGTAGACAACAACACTTCACCAAAAAGTTCTTCCTCTGGCTCAAGCACTCCAACAGAATCTCTTTTGGAGTCAAAAAAGGGGAGGGATAGTTGGCCACTCTTAATACTGAGGACACATACCCCACCATGCCTTCTGCAGGGGCATATATTTTGTCATATTTGAAACAAAGTTCCTTCTCCACTTCCTGTGTGCTCCAGATCATGGTAGAGGTCAACCGTGGGTTCTTAGGGGTAATCTGATATACCGGAATAGGGTCCATATCCAGTCCATATGAACTAATAAACGGTTCAGAGGTAGAGACCAGGTTTTATTATAAAATGCAGTTTCTGATGTGAATGACCATATCCTTTGAACTGCAACAGAATGCACAATGTTATCCAAGGCCAACACCCCCAGGCCCATCTGCACTGATTCCACCAGCATCTTCTGAATGTGCCAGAGAAGGGAAACTCATTTCTCAGAATGAAATTTAATTAATTCGGCGGAAAGTTGGGGAATCATGACTTTTGGACATCGAAGCACCTGAATCCACCAGTTATGAACATGAAGGGTGGATACTTTCCAGTTAGAGGCAACCATAATAACGCCAAGTTGCTCCAACCTTCAGGTAAATGGGGAAACAGTGGTGCGGCTAATGACAGCTGAAACCCACAGCTGGCGCCCACTGTTTCCACTTTGGAAAAGGTCCACACGGAAAAAGTTTGTGCACATAAAAAAGGTTGGTTGAATAATGTAAGGAGAGTGTCTATAACTCTCCTGTTCCCAGCGTGGTAGTGCATGGTGCACAAGGCCAACGTCAGGGAACTAGCCATAGTGCCAAAGTCATTAGAGCTCAGCAGAGGGTGCTGGAGCAATAATAGCTTAGGCATAGAATAATGAGATTTATGATAAAATCCCATTAGAAGCGGCGCAGTGCACATATCAAAAAGGGTTAAGTGACCCAAGTTGGAGGGAACCTGGATGAACAAATGGTGCACTAGTTGAGAGCTGCAAGGTACTTGCAATGGCAAGGGTAATGAGTGTGAGACCTCCACAAAGAGGTTCGCGTACAGGAGTGATCAGAGTATCTAAAATTGTAAAATAACATAAATGGGGAAAAAGGGTGGTTAGCCAAGTGGGTAAAACTGCTTCCACCCCTAGTGCAGGTTTTGAGTTTGAAATCTGTACTGGCTAGAAAACATTCTTAGTGTGATGTATTTGTCCTAAGGTCAACCCACCTCAAATAATAACATAAAATGGGGAAAAAGGTTTATTTGTGAAGTCAACCAACAAGGAATGTTGGTTGAGGAAAATGAATTTATGCTCAAATGGGGGAATAGGGGTTAAGCCTCAGTGGGCCCAAGCACTGACTCACCAATAGGGTGACACTGCTGTCTGAGTTGGTTGAATAGGCCAAAATTGACTTCACTCAAGTGATTGATTGACTTTGGATTTGACCTGAGTGCATTATTTCAAAAATGGAACAGGTTTTGAAACCCTGCTCCTCGACAAACTGAATCAAACCATCTGCATTCATTTGGTATATCATTTGTAGAAACGCCTGGATTGACGTCAAGGGCTGGGCGTTTGGCACACCACTAGTCCCAACCTGGGTATATTTTGCCCAAACCCAGCATTGGTCCAGGGTGTGCCTCAGGTCAGGAAGGGCCTGTAGCTTCACCCTCTGGGCCTCCTGGCACCCAGCCTTGTCTTTGGGGTTGGTCCCCACTATTATGTCATGTGCACATGACACATTCATTAGCTGTGCTTTGCTATGGTGTCTATGGAATTTCAGATATTGAAGTTTATTAATCAAGATTTTATATTATAGATAAAGAATAACCACTCAGCTAAATCTAATTTCTCAATCAAATCAACCAAAAACCACCAACTACTCAGTAAAACCTAACTGAACTTATCTAATAAAAATAATTATTCACCCCACAAAGCTAAATTGTGTCATATTGATTTGACCAAATGCCATCACCCATTCAGACAAACAAAATTAACCTATTAAATCAGATCATATAAACCAAACTGCTACCCAAAACATCTCTCTATATTTAAAATCATTGTGTATGTGACATTTCTTTCAAATTACTAAATCAACTTCTACTTAACTTGCCAAAACTATAGATTAATTATGGGAACCAAATTAAGCAGATTTTTTAAAATTCTATAAACCTAACATCCAGATACCTTGCTTTTCTGCAGTATTTAAAGTTTATCAGATGATAAGCTCACACTGACAGCCTATAGGCTGTGCCAGCACTATCTTTGAACCACCCAAACTAACAGCTTTGCTGTTACCCTCATGCCTGGTGAGCTAATTATCCTAACTTTACTTAATCTACTTAGAACCCTAATACCAATTTTCTTTAGTTTTGGGTGAGCAATTTGGTGAATTATTAACTAATATTTCACAATTCTTACCCATTCTCCTAAATAGATTATACCTATCAGACTTGATAGTTTCAGATTTGATAACATTTGCCAATTCTCACTCAAACACCCAAATAGATTGACCTTATCAGACTCAAAGGTTTTAGATGTCAGTCAGTCAGTACATAAGTCAGTCAGTGAATGTGTTATATTAAGTAGATTAAACTTAGTGTATTAATATTTTTTTCTTACTCAAAAAATAACAATTTTGTTCTTTTGTGTATTATTTTTATAGCCTAAGATCATCCTGCCTCAGATATTTATTATTTCAATAAACCAGAAAAGCGTTTTGTTTTTAGTATCAAAAATTGTTTTTAATAGGACATTAAAATGAATTTTATACTAATAGTTACTTTCTGGTCATAGATTTACTTATCAAAATTTAACCAAATATATATGCTGAGTATTATTTTCAATCTAACAATCACGTTTAGCTTTATGTGAAAAACTACTGCTTAAACTATCTAGTTTCTATATTAATATTACTTTCTTAAGTAAAGGTAACAATCATTTTTATTATTCTGGCAGCTAACAGGATATAAATCTAATGTCTAAATTTGCAGCAAATCATATCAGAAAATTTATATTAATTTATCATCCTGTTACAGCTTCATCATAGGGCGCTGCAAAGCCTCCTCCTAGCCTTTTTTGATTTTTATAAAATCTTGTAGACTGGATCAACTATCCTGACAGCTACCTTTTGCCGTTTATCCCTTTTAAAACTTAGCATAACCCCTTGCATAGGTTTACCCACCCTACACACACCACATTTTCCTCCATCACTCATCCATTTGCCTTTTTTTCAAATCAAGTATGAAGGTCTTTTGCCATAATTCAACAAAAATTCAAGATTAGTACTGCTTCATTGACTCAGGAGGTTTTTAAAAAAATTTGCCTTAATAATTCTGCTTTGACTTTGTTTTTAGGAAAGAAGATGCAACTGCAACGTCATTTCTTCTGTTAATATAATAAACATCCTGTCCTCATTACCTAAACTAACTATCTGATGACTTCACACTTAAGGATTTTTGTAATGGGTACCTTACATATTCAACATCAATTCATGTAGGAATTCTGGCTAGTTGGGTTGCTTGATTGGTTTAACCCAGAATTTCCACAATATGTCAGATGCGGTATGCTTAGTACTTTGCAGCTTCCTTAGAGAGGGGACCAAAGTTGCCCTTCTAAGTGTACAAAACTATACTCTTGTTTGAAGAAGAGATTAAGCAGATAGAAATTATTGGGGAATAGGTTAAATCTCTATTAAAGACAATAAAATGCTTATAATATTTTCTAATATGAAAAGTGCATCAAAGAATTAGATTTAGTGATAAATGATTTATGAGATGCAAAACTTCTTATTGAAAAAAACATGTCTCAAATAAGGTAAGGGATATCACACATGGAAGTAGAGGCATATCATTTTTCTTTCAATGGCACATTGATTTACTGATATCCCATAACTCTGGATACATAGAAATGTTCAGATATGGTAACAGATCATTGTGTTGGTCCTCCAGTCTAAGCAATAGATTCCAATTGCAAAGCCAGTTACTTTGTGATTAAAATTATCATGATACACAAGTTTGGAGTTTGGACCATAGCAAATTGAAAAATAATTTTGTTTAAAATCAATCAGAGTTTAGACAAGGTTTGTACTTTATTGTAACTATTAGCCTTAACCCATCAGTCATAGGTAAAATTCTTTCCCCTTGGTGAGATACATGCCCTAGCCAATTATAAATGGGTTAGTTGTCATTGTAATCATTCTAAAGTAAATATTAATCAATGTTAGCAATCAGGTGGGGTAAAATATTTGTACTTGTAACTGTCTTAGAGCCTATAAAAGGGGCTAAATCTAGCACAAACTCTTTCCATAAATTAGTGCTGCAATAAATAATATATATAATAAAACCATTGATTGATAAGATTGCCCCTAAGATAATTTTAGAAGGAATATCTGATGGCAGGTTTGATGCTCCATGTTCTTTGCCTTTCAGCAGATATTGGAATATCTAACATTCTTCTATGAGAAACTAATATCAGTGATTTTAGACTATACCATGGATGCTGTACATTACTTTATAGTCCCTCATGGTGCTGTATGCCTTCCAGTTCCTTGTATATAGCAATATCACCCCATCACCTTGACATGGCCTAAAATATCCCTCTTTATGTATATATTGATCTAATACCAACCAATTTTTGAGCCTGAGTAAGCAATAGCCAAGACATTTACTAAATTCCTCAATTCAAGAACCTTTAGGATTTTCTGTCTATAGCATCAAAACATTGATATTTCAATCTAAAATCTGGTGCTGCGCTAACAGAACCTTATATAAAGCCCATAGCTTTCCCTACCCCCTTAATCCAAAAATCAAAAAATATATAATCAAATTTCCATAAACATAAAACAAAGTTATTTAAAGGCCTGCATTAGAACTGGCCAATTGGGAAAAAACATGGAGCACCATTCAGTCTCTATGTGCTATGCATTAATTAGTTACCCAATTGCAGCTATATGACAGTGAATCTACTAAGGTTAACCAAATCTTCTGGTCTTATTAAATGATTAAAGCAAGTCAGGCAAATTCTACTTCCTTTTGATGAGCTGAAGTTACTTTGTTGCTTCTTAAATTTAGAATTCATTAGCATATTAATCTTACATAATAAATAACTAAAAAATAGGGCACCGCCTTATTAAATTGACCACTAACTGTCATTAAAACAGTTGCTTTTCCAGAATCTTGCCCATTCTATGAAGCTGTCAATATTTCTAACTCTACCCTTTAACTCTGTGTTAAACCAACAAACCAACCATAAATTCACCCCCTTGACAAGAATTTACATCCATCAGATGACATTCTATAAGCTGACAAAAAATTTACAGCTTTACTAAAATTTATCTAATAAATCTCCTATAAAACTTTATAAAATTCAAAAAGATTTCTGACTCTTGTATTCAAGATGAACATTAACTTGAAGAATAAATAAAGTCCCTTTTTATAGCACAAAAATAACAAATTGGATACATCTCTATTTTGCCTTGGCTAAATTCTACCAGAGCACATATGCCCTATCTCTGCTATGATTTGCTTTTATAGTGAAGTTGGGGCAGAAGAAAAAGAAGCCTTTGACTTAGTCACCATCTGCTAGATCATGGTAGGAGGTTTACCATTTACATTGGTCTGACTTAATAAAAAGGATTTTTTTAAAGTTTTTCTTTTTTATATTTATGATTTTTGGTTCAAACTCATTAGATATATCTGTCCTAATATTGGCTTTACTCAAGTAAAGTCACAATAAAATTGTTGATAAAGTTAATTATTATACTTTTATAAATGCTTACTTTTCTTTTTGCTGATTATTTACTTATGTACATAACCATTCAAATGTTGATATACAATGTTATAAAGTATTTTATCATAAATAATTTATGCATTAAACTTTTATATTTCTTAGTTTATATAAAAAGCATGTCAAAGATTAAATTTAGCTTTACTCTATGAAATTAGACTTTATATCTTTATATAGGTTAAGATAAAACTTATTGTAAATTTCTCTTAAGATATATAGAATCACAATAGAGAATTTTAAAATATAATTACTCAATATACTCAACATATTATAAGAGGATCTTTAATTTACAATATATTTTAGAATAGATATATGCTAGTAACCAAGTTGTACTAAGATTTTATATTAATAGAATGGGGCACAGTCAACTTCACTAAGATAGCTTAATTTTGTTTAATTTTAGCTATCCTTTAATCATTAAATATTCCAAGCTTTATCAAATAGAAAAAGCTTTAAATCTTACCAATCTCATTACATTAATACCTGCTTTAAATGGAACATGATTGTCTAGCATTTTTTGTTTTCACAGGTATTCATTGTCACAGCTAGTGACATATTTCCTGAAAATTAACTGCCCTTCTAAAGCCAAGTCCAACAAGCCCTTGGGGAAGAGACCAGAACCCCTAAGGATCACTGATGACCTATCTAAGGTCATTGACAAAAATGGGTTTTGGCTTTGCCAGCCAGGGCTGAGAAAAATGTCTTATTTGAGGCAAAAACCCAGGTGGAAATCAAACTTAATACCCAGAAAATCACAAGATTTGAGGTTATGGAATATGGCCAAATTCAAATTTTTTTTGATTTTGTTGAAGAATGACAAATTTGTAGCTCATATCAGATTCCAATAACCACTGTAATCTTTGTGAATCAACCCCTTATAAATTAAGTCCCAAGATGAGAAAGGCTTTGCTTTTCTCAGATACACAGATCATTTAATAAAGTTTAGGATTTTGGGCACATTTCCTGTATTTTGGTTATTTTTAAAAAATACAACTCTACAAGTTCTGCAATGGCTGGAGTCTGTTTTCTTCTCTGGTTTGCCCCTACTGTTATACCTGAGCCCACCACCTACTCCACCACCTATTCTACTGGCTCCACCTTCTCCTATTTTGCTGCCTTTTGCCCTAGATTTTTCATCACCCTTCCCAACTCCCAGGGCCTCATGTCCCTGATGGTTGTGGCCAGTTTGGTGTGCATTTTGTTCCACAGATTTATTTGGAAACACAATAATGAATGTTTAGGATATCTCTTTGATTTGTTGGGTCACTTGGCCTTGTTGGCACACCTTTGGCCTGGGCCTTTCCCCCAGCGACCTCCTGCACTCCACTTTCCCTGACATTCATTATATATAGATTTCACTTAGGCGTGTTTTACTGTATATAACAAAGTCTTATAGCTTTTTTGCTTATATGTATAATTAATGTTAAGATAATATAATAACTATTTTGTTAGTATAGCTCTATTTTTATAAATTTTTTAATTTTTTAAATTTTTATTTGAGGTGGGCTAGCCTGGGGACAATACCACACCAATCAAGGTATTGAAGAAATGGGAAAGGAGGATTTTCCCAAAAACATCCACAAATGGCATATGTTAGGCCAGGAACTCCATAGACTGCCTTGCTACTTGCTATCTTGGTTTGGAGTATTGGTGCACAAAGCCAATCTAGTCATAATTGTTCTCTACCCAAAGTTCATCTACCAGGACTAAACTTAAGAGGCAGTGGTCATCAAGTTCATACTCTACCACTGGGGTACCCTCCCTTGTAATTATAGCTCTATTTATTATCATTCTTTTTTAAATTTACTTTGTAAAAAAAGTTATTGAGTAATAGATAGGCAGGTGTTAGTTCTATATATTGTAATAATATTGGTTTTTGAATAATATAATATTCCTATGGTATGGAAAATAGTGTGAAACAGTACCTTAAGATGGCAGAAAATATTAACCCTTTAATGATTTTCCATATATGTATGTCCAAAAAATGTGGGATATGCAAATCTAAAAATGCATATATACATCCAAGAAATAAGTGTCTACATTATCCTGTAAAACTGGATAAAAGAAGGAAATATGTATATTGCAGTTCAAGTTTGGAAAACAAAAAGATGTTTGGTTAGCCTCTGGGAATTGTTCAGTTGCTTTATGTACAGTTGGCTGCTTTGAAAAATATCACGATAAATGAGAGATTATTTTTTATTTTCATTTAGATATATTGATTTCAAAACTTACTAAATATTTGAGATGGACAAGGAATAAAATAATTAAAAATGTAAACTTTGGCTAAGAAATTTTTGTTAAAATTAAGGGCCAAAAATAAAGGATTTTTTTATGAAATCAGTGAAAGGGTTAAGTATACCACTTGGATCATATTTTTCTAATATTCTAGTACGTTCTCCTCCATTTTAAAAATTTGCAGACTAACTACGATAATTTGTTTGTTTAAACTAATGGTTATAACCACAACATCATTTCATTTATATCAATATCCAACTTTCACTTCAGACACCTTTACAGTATAAATTCTTATTAAATCTCTTAATGCTCTTAAGTGAATCATATAAAATTATAATTTACACTTTTTAGTTGGTTTGTTGGACATTATTAAGTTAGTGAGTAACTTTTTTCGAACTTGAGACTAAATGTAAATTATCGCCGATCTACAAACTAAAAATGGGTTTATAGCCTGATAGGAAGGTATTTACGCTACCACACTTTAAGTTTAATTTCAACTCTGCCAATAGTTTAGTTAGGATGCCTGACCTGAGATTTTGGAGTATCAATGGTGATAAATAAAAAGCTGGAAGCCAAAAAATAACCCTCGATTTATGCTCAATAAAAACATCAAGGCGTCACACATACATGAAGATATAATTGGACCCACAACTCTTTCCTATTAATAAATATTTGTCACAAGTCAACTTACTTTAAACAAACTACCTACTTAATCAAACAGATAAACACATCTTATTCAATTTAGTATTTAAACTGGGACAAGAATGTAAGTAAAAGAGAAAAAAAATCAAATATACGAAGTCCTGCTTATTGCCTTTTTTTGCATACAAAGATATGCTAACGAATTTAATTTTTAAAGTTATCCTTAGTAGCCATATGGCAGATAAGGTCCAAAACGCGGTGAGAGTAGCCAAATTCGTTATCGTACCAAGAGATCAGCTTGAAGAAGTTGTTGTTCAAGGAAATACCGGCGGAAGCATCAAAGATGCTGGAGCGGTTATCAGAGTTAAAGTCAGAGGAGACAACTTCATCTTCAGTGTAACCAAGGATTCCCTTGAGGTCGTTTTCTGAAGCATGCTTGATGGCCTTCTTAATATCATCATAAGTAGCAGACTTCTTAATACGGACAGTCAAGTCAACAACAGAGACGTTGGGGGTGGGAACACGGAGAGCCATACCGGTGAGCTTACCACTAAGGGCAGGGAGAACCTTGCCAACGGCCTTGGCAGCACCAGTAGCAGCAGGAATAATGTTCTGACCAGCACCACGACCGGAGCGCCAGTCCTTCGCAGAGGGACCATCAACAGTCTTTTGGGTAGCAGTGGTAGCATGACAGGTAGTCATAAGGCCTTCAACAACACCAAAGTTATCATGGACAACTTTGACAAGAGGAGCAAGGCAGTTGGTCGTGCAAGAGGCATTGGAGACAATGTTAACCGTGGGATCATATTCAGTATGGTTAACTCCAACCACAAACATAGGGGCATCGGCAGAGGGGGCGGAGATGACAACCTTCTTAGCACCACCTTCAAGATGGGCCTTGGCCTTATCGACAGTAGTGAAGACACCAGTAGATTCTACAACGTAGTTTGCACCAGCAGCGCCCCAAGTAATCTTGCCGGGCTCGCGCTCACAATAGACAACGATACGCTTGCCATTAATGATCAAGTGGGTGCCGTCATGAGAAACTTCGCCCTTGAAACGGCCGTGAGTGGAATCATACTTGATCATGTAAACCATGTAGTCAAGTGTGATGAAGGGATCATTGATGGCAATAATTTCAACGTTGCTGTTGTTCTGGGCAGCGCGGAGAACATTGCGACCAATACGGCCAAAACCATTAATGCCAACCTTGGTAACCATTTCGACTAGAGCATTTAAGTTAGTAAAAGATCAATTATATAAATTTAACAAATATAGCACCCAAAGAAAAAGGTATAGAATAAAAAAGCTAAAACCAAAAAAAGATTTAGGTTATAGGATAAAAAACTACCCGCAGAAAAGTATGTTATATAAGTGCTGGTATGGTCTAATTAAATTGAAATAAAATATCAAAAAATCTTGAATATCATAATATGACTGATCAAATCAAAACTAAAACCAAATTTAATAGATATTACTTACTGTTTGTCTTGGAAATAAGAGACGAGGTGAAAATTGATAAGCCACGCTTTAATACTTGGCGATTTGGGAGATGTCTTACGTAGCGCATTGCAATTTGATATACATCGTTAAATTGAGGTTTAAAAGTTTTTAAATAGCTTTCACCATTTTAATCAAAGGATCAAATCAAATCTACATATCCAACCTTACAATTCAAATGATTTCCTCTAGAACTTTGGGCGATGCACGCTAAAATTTTAGTGTTTTGTCAGTTGATCGGGAAAATCCAAATTCCGATTTATACTCACCTTTTCACCTCGATGAAGGCGAAATTAAATGAGCGGTTCTAAAAGTCACTCTCAAATAGCGTTTTTGCTCTGATTTTATTTTAGCGTAAGACACTTGATAAGATCCATATATTCAGGCAACACTAGGATAACTTGATAATAACCTGCTGTTTTGTATTTAATGTTTTAAAAACATATTATAATTGCAAGAGACGTAATAACTAGAGATCCTGTACCAACTTAAATAAGTCTAAAATTTAGTTCTTGTCCCTTACCTGATAACATTTGGCTATCTGTTAGAAAAAATTATTCCTTTTTTAGAAAACGTATATTTAGATTAACCCTTTCAATATTTTTCATAAAAATCCAGTATTTTTTAGCCCTAAAATTTTAAAAGAATTTCTTACCCAACGTTTACACTTTTTAAAATTATTTTGGTCCTTGTCTAAACATAAATATTCAGTAAATTTTGGAATAATATATATGTAACCCTTGGGACCATCTAGTACTAAAAAATATATATGTAACCCTTATTTCTTAGGTGCATATATGCATTTTTTATTTACATCACACTCATTTTTTGGATGTATATATACATTTTTAAATTTACATGCCCCTCAATTTTGGATGCATATATACATTTTAAGATTTACATAAACCCCATTTTTGGATGCATATGTGTCAAATCATTTAAAGAGTTAATAGTTAAATTTAGTATGTTCAAAAATTTTCTATTCCTGAGGAGCCCTATATGAAAGAAAAGCAATCCTCACAAAGGGTAAAGCAGTAACTTAATCTCATGGATAAGTCTTGGCCAAACCTGAATTTTGATTTCACTTACCTAAAAAATTGATACAATTTCTTAGTTAAAATGCTAGTTTAGTCAGATTTTTTGCCAATTGATTGCTATATTTTTAATATGATTAATTAAATTAGGTTAAAATTGTTTAAATGGACATTAGTTAAAAGTTACACAAATGTTAAATCTGATATGAGTGCCAAACCATTGAGTGCATTTGCCTCACCTTATAATCTATTATTGATTGTATATTTTTTAGGTCTTTCCCCAAATTTTTCTAATATTAAGTATCTTACCATTTAGTATTTATTATAGCTTGAGATCTTGGCCTTAGATATTTGCAGGATTAAATCTCTAAATATATAGTATATAGGCCCCCTAATCATACTGCAATTCCCCATTTTAATAATCTTAGTATCTCATTCCCTTTCAATTATTAAACTATAATATTATTATATTTACTAAATGTTTAAAGTAAAATTTAGTAAATATCATACTTTTAAGGCTAATATCACTATAATTTCTAGTGATATCATCTCTAGCCAAACCTAATTATCACTACTTTTCATATAGCCATAGGATTAAACTAATATTAAATTCAATGAAGGGGTGTTAGCATAGTGGGAATGCATTCTACTATTGCCTCTCACAATGCAGTTTCAAATCTGGTCATGGCAGAAATTAGTATTCCTGTGCTAAGAGGATAGTGTCATGGTCCCATGACATCATAGTAGGGACTGACCCAAAGGATAAGGCTGGGCACCAGGAGGCCCAGAAGGTGAAATTACAGGGCCTCCCAGACCTGAAGCATACCCTAGACCAACGCTGGGTATGGGCAAAATATGCCCAGGTTGGCACTAGTGGGGTGCCAAGTGCCCAGCCCCTTATGTCAGTCCAGGCATTAAAATGGATGGTCTACCAATTTAATGCGGATGGTTCAATTTGGTTTGTCAAGGAACAGGATTTCAAAACCTTTTCCATTTACAAAATAATGCATTTGGGTCAAATCCAACTTCAATTGATCATTCAAGTGAAGTTGGTTTCAGCTTATTCAACTAATTTGGATGGCAGTGTTGCCCTATTGGTGGGTTGGTGCTTGGGCCCACTGCAGCACACCCCATATTCCCCCATCCAAGTTTAAATATGTTTTCCTCAACCAACATTCCTTGTTGGTTGACTTCCCAAATAAAATTCCCCCATCCTACCATTTTTTATATGTTATTCCATACAATCCTGTGTGTGGACCCCTTCAAGGAGGTCTCATGCTCCGTTAAACTTGCCATTTTGGAAAAAATAAGATTATCCCCTCATGCACCATTGGTATGTCCAGATCCCCTCCAACCTGGGTCATTTACCCCTTCTCTCAGTGTGCACTGCAACATTTTTGTCTGATTATTTCTCGCATTTCTTTGCTTAAGTTATTATTGCTCCAGCACCCTCTGCTGGGAAATAATGATCTTTATTCTAATGGCTAGTTCCCTGGCATGGGGCCTGTGCACTGAGCACTGCCACACTGGGAATAGGAGAGTTATAGACACTCTCCTTACAGATATCAATACAAGTGGATTTATGCACCATGCCTTGGTCAAACCAAGCAAATTAATTACATGAGATAATTATACCCTGTCCTATCAGAATATGTGCAGGAAGGTTTTACCCAGTACTTGGGTTTTATCCTCCATTACTTTATTTTCACTCCCTATCCCAAATCTAAGTGTGGTTAATTTGTCCCAAGGTCAACTCACCTTAAATAAATATTTACTTAATAGAAATAATTTATCAGGATAGTGGTATAACATGGGGTTTTACTATAAAATAAAAAAGTTTAAAGAAACCAGTGCAGAAAAGTTAAAAACAATAGTGTAAATTCAATATCAATTTAATATTCTAATTAAAATCATAATTATATTGACCAGCTAGGATAGATAAGAACAACACCAAAACTAAGTAAATTTATTAAACATGTTAATATCTGTGAAGCACTTAAACCTTAATAATTGTTCAAACTTATAGTTTTCTGAGGCATGATTACAAGCAGGAAATATTTACTGAACCATAACCTTGGATTTTTGACCAGTCACATTCAATGAATTATCATCATTAGTTTATAGTCCTAGATCCTTTACCATGCCCTTTGGATCAATTGTTCAGGAGCTTATTGGTATCAAACTCATCATGATAACAATTTTCCTTCTTATTTAGATAATGGTGAGTTGATTCAAATACTGTGTCCCTATAAGATGGGTTCCTAGCCAAAGAGTTACAACCAACAATCCTATTTATTACATATAAAATAAATTCAAGTGGGTTTCTCACTTTCCCTAACATGATAGAATAGCACCTCAAAACATATTGTCCATTTCAATTCATTGTAAAGCATATTACTTTACATCTGGATCCATTCCCAAAACTATCAGTGTACCAAGCTATTTCTAGTGTCCCTCTTCTCCCATCACTCCTCACCTGGTCATGTTTGCTTCCAGTCCAGAAGTCGCTTCACCCTCATTTCCCCAATATGCCCTGGATGTACTTTTCATTCCTCAAGGTTGTGTTGCCATGATTCCCTGACTATCCAGATTATCTGGGCTGGAAATCCTGATCCCTCATGGTTTATTGGCCAATGTTATCATGGGTTAGCTCACCAAACTAGCACCTTACTTTTCCAAGGCTAAGAATTGAAACCAAGAAGAAACTATAATACCACATATAGATCTAATTTGGAGAGAACTATCTAAACAACTGTGGGGAAAATAAAAAGATATTAAGTGCAAAATAAAAAGAATCATTCCCATTAAGATATCATGGGAGTTTTTTACACAAATCAACCCCCTCAGACCAAAGATATAATTTAAAAACCAAAAACAAGATTTGAAGGGTATATAAAACTGTAAGGTAGTTCATTTTGCTAAGCCATTGATTAGCCATGACAGTTGTAGTTTGTATACATGGCTTGCAAAAACCCCTTTCCTTTCACATCTCCATGCTTTTTTACTAACTAAAGGATAATTAAAAGACTGGTGCTTAGTTCACACACCTTTGGAACAATCTGTAAGGGAAACTTTAGTGCAGGAGGTCACAGAAGGAAAAGTGCCAGACAAAATCTGTAACAACAAGGCAAAGTGACCCAGAAAGAGAAAGCAATGTTCCAAACAATCTCAGTTATGTTATCATATAAATTTGGTATTTAAAATGCATACCAAACTGATGACAAACATCAAGGTCATGAGTCCCTGAGAGCTGGGGAAGGTAGCATAAGAACTACAGCAAAATGTGGCAAAATAAGATGTAACAGAGTCGGTGGAGTAGGCTTTGGTGTGGGAAGTGGGATTGCGCCCAACTTGGGAGTTAGAGCAGAGCAGAAAAGGACTCCAACCATCATGATGGTTCCAAACAGAGGTATTCTATATGAAAATAAACAGAAAATGATGGGAAAACTTATACAAATAATCCCCAACCTTTTTTTGATTTTAACTGTTTATCTGAAAAAGTAAAGCCTTTCTGTCATGGAACTGGCAGATAAATTTGTGACTGGCCTGCCAATTGGGGTGCGTGAGCATTCAGAAGACAAACTAGAATGCCAAGAGCATTGTTGTCTGAGTGACTTGATAGATATGAGGGAGGGAAGCAAACAGGGGACTATGGCTGGTGGCCGCCATAACCATCAACCTGACAAGCAACCAAATAATGGCCCCTGAGGGCCAAGAGGGTTTGGAAATGGGGGACTCATCAGGTACAATGGAAGGGCCAGTATTGCCATGGGGCCACTAGTAATAGATCAGGTGGCGAGGTCACAAAACCTCACCCATTAGAAAAATAAGATCTCCATCATCAGAACATATTCTGCAAAGCGCACTAGAAAATGGGGATATCCCCAATAGGTCATTCATGTGATACCCCATTTGACAAAGGTGGGGAGCAGCACGGTGATTGCCACTAGGTCCCAATTATAACACAACCCAAGAAACATGGTTTGGGGTTGCTGAGGTGGCAACTTCTGGAAAAAATTATTAAAAGTAAATTTTTGTTGGGAAAGAGTAGTTTATTGGAAAACTAAAGGTAAAGAATTGACTGACAATTGTACCAGTGAGGGATGGCTGCCTTAAGGCCTAGGGTTTGAATAGGTAAAAATGCATAAATGAAGCAGTTACAAACCCAAATGCTTTTGTAAAACAAATATCACAACTAACTTGACGTCAAATTGGCCTTCCACTGGCCATCTGAATCCTGCTCAAGTTTAGCCGCTAAACTGTTCCTCTAACCGCAATTCCACTTGGCTTGACATCACTTTGTTTGGTGGGCAACTGGAAGTGCACATGGCCAGGGCACAGGGCCCTATCCCACTTAGTATTGAATGGATTTTCCACATTTAATTTCACTGGATTCAATCTCCCCAATTTATTCAAATTTTTCACCTTTGCAGGAAATATGATTTTATGTTACTTGCTGTTGCGTTTTTCACCAGAATTATCACAATAATTTGCAGGAGAAATAAAATTCTCAACTTCAGGAAAAATTATCACTAGGGGGCTATTAAACCACTTAGACTTAAAACATAAAAAATTTATCAACACTTGAAAGACCGGATTTTATACAATTTTTTTATTATGTTAATATTGGATATTGAAGAGTGAACCCTCTCATTATCTCGATGCTTAGTATTTAATTGTGTTGAGGCTCAAAGTTCAAATTAGGCTAGTAATGTCTGATTAGAGAATATTGGGATTTGACCTATCAGAGCTTGGGAGACTCGCCTCACTAATGGAATGGCTTATGGAGGGCAATGGCAGGTAGGATAAATCTGTGAGGTAAGGATTTAATATATTTGACCTAATCATTGAGTGGGAAAACATTTTCACCTTGCAGGACCCCTCCAGCCCTATCAAAGGGGCTGGTCTCTGCAGTGTATTTTAAACGAAATTAGCTGTAGGACGCAGAGGGACCTCTAAATGGCTCCCCTGATTTTACTGACGATTTGGTGTAACCCTGCTATTAACTGTAGGACTATTTGGCTGAGGAGTTGGGGAAATTGTATTGCCCTGATTTGAGGGGTTCCACCAAAAATCAGCCAGGGTCTTTTGGCCGATATTATTGCTTATTTCATCTGAAACACTCTTTTCACAATATTGGACTTGTAATTGTCTGACAGCCTTATCAGTGCAACCTGAAATTATTGTTGGAGTTGAACCACTCTATTGATTAGTATTCTTCACCCCTTGGCAGACCCCAACACTGCACTGGAACAACATGCTCACAATTACCCTTTGGCTGAAATCCTATTCCCACTGCAATTTCAGTGCACACCTCCCTGATTAAATTAAGGAGTTTGTGATTAAATAGGGTGAGGAAGGAGGAATCCTCAAAGGGTAGGCCATCACCCACCATTTGTCCACCACATGGGAGAGATTGCCCTGGGTGGCAAGGGGGATGTCGCGATTCCAATATGACTGAATGATAAGCCCTAAGTCAATATGGCGGAATGAATGGAATCCGCTGGAATTGAACTGGTACTGGTAATCTAAGCACTTTGAAATAAGGCATTCAGTGAATTGAGGGGATTTATGCCAAGATTTGATACAAATGAGAGTAATTCAAAAAGGGAAGCAGAATATAAGAGTACCAAGATGAGGATGCATCCAGCTGGGGGAACCAATGTATAAAGAGTCTGATGGAAGATAAAAAGGGTTTGGAGGTTTTTACAAGAAGGAAGAGCGCAGATAAAGTCTGCAATTATATTATAATAAAGGTGGAAATAAGGGGCGATAGCTCCATAATTATTTTATTAAGTTTATTATATAGTCAGTGATCTTCATATTGTCCAATTTGGTTGCTCAGTGGCTCATACCCTGTGCAAAACCAACTCAGCGGAATCAAGACCAAACGCCGAGAATTAACAGGGGACAGCCACCTTTTTCAGGCACTACTTTATGCAAAAAGGGAATATCTCCTAGTTAAGGTGCAGGGGACACTCTCCCAGACTTTTATTATCCTTTACTCTTTGAAGAGGAGGAGCACCACCACTGGGGAGATGAGCCAGGGTGACGTTTTTGTGGTCTTTCAGGAGCTTGATTACCATCAGTGTGGCGATCTTATGGGGGGCAGGGAGCGTCAGGGTGAGAGCGTGAAAAGCTTTAATCAGCTTGGAACAATCGGTGAAGTCCCAGGCACTGACCCAACAGTTTTTTTAGGCCGTGAAGCATTTCCAAGCCACTAGGTATTGAACTATATGGCGCGACCGCTGGGAAGCCAAGATTGCATTAACCTCAGCCTCCTCTGACCCTTTGATCACATCAGCTCAGGTCCCAACAGAATTGCCCCCTTAAATGTGGACAACTGCAATACATGAAACATGGGGTGTTGCTTTAAATGGGCTGAAAGCTTCAGGTTAAACGTCCCATTGCCCAGGTCTGCCTCAACAGATGGGGCCCATATCATTTTCTTGTGAATTTGTGGGAAGGCACCTGTATATGCAAGTGATGCATATCCAACATAATGTGCAAGCCCACCATAATATTGTGCATCAGGAGACGTTTCCAGTACACAAAATTCTTATAGTTGCTGATAGCATTGGTTAGGTGTTCCCAAACCAGAAATTGGGTGCTGCAAATATGTTGAGCTTGGTCAGCTGTGGCTGGTACTTCAGGATGAATACACTGCCTTACTGATAATAAAGGGTTGTACCCCAGTGTTGCATCATAGGAGTGAGAACCCTGTTGACGCATGCATTCCATTATTATAAGAAACTAAGCAAGTAGAAGATTGTCTGCCCAGGTGTCTGAGCAGCCATGGCATAACACTGAAGGTGCTTTTCAAGAATTTGATTTACGCGCTCCATTTGACCATCTGACTGAGGATGGTATGCTGTTGATTGACACGGCATATTTTCAATAGCTTGAAGAGTTTTGTTCCAAAATTGCACCATAAACTGGAACTTGCAGTCACTTATGATCTCTTGTAGCAATCCAAAAATTGAGAATACATGGTGCAAAGAGCTTGTCCATCTCCTCAGAGGTAATGGTAGAAGAGTAGCGAATAAAATGGGAGAATTTAGAGAAAGGATCCACTATCACCATAACAATGTTAAACCCATTGGTGCTGGGAAGCTTAACAATGAAGTCAATGGACATCAAAGTCCACAGACCCTCCGCCTGCTGCAGGGGGTCAATGAGTCCATTTTCCCTGACCAGTATTACTTGGCCCACATGCAAGTCACGCAATTTGCAATCCATCCTGGGATATCCTTAAAAAGGCCTGGCCAGTTGCAAGCTCACTTAACTATATCGCTGCATTTTTTGTTGCCAGGGTGCCCTACTGCAGGGGGGTCATGGTGCAACTGGATAACTTTGTCACGGATGAAGGCAGCAACCACAGGCCAACCTAAATTAATGTGGCCCTCCACCAGGGAATAAATGGACCGTTTGTGCGTCAAGAGTACCAACTGATCTAATAAGTCCAAACCCTCTGCACAAGCTGACTGGGCCACTAAGACCCTCAAAACCAAGAGCGCATTTAGACCCAAATCTGCCACCAAAATTGTGGGAGGAGCAATAGCTAAAATTTGGGACAGCGGGATAACTGTGATTAGTTCTTGCTCATCTGCCTCAACTGGACACAGCGCAGGATTGCAACTCAGAAAGTTGGGGAGCACATTTAATGCTTCCTTTATGAATCCATACTTAAAATTGAAGATAAATGGTTGTGATACATCCACATCTGATGGTGCACCAACTTCTGCAGCTTACAAAAGTACAAGAGGACTTGTTGATCCATCTTCACAGTTACATCATGCTGAGCGCCTTGCAGAAGATAACGCCAGTGGGTCAGAGCCCATGCTACAGTGGTCAAATCCTTATCATAGATGGTCCAGATTTGTTTGGAAGAGGCAAACTTGTGGAAAAATAAGCCACCAGATGTTCCAGCTCATCATGCTCCTGCAACAGAACCGCCCCTACTGCATCAGATGAGGCGTCACATGCTATGATAAATGGCTTTATGGGGTCAGCATGCTTAAGAACTGGGGGAGACAAAAACTCCTGCTTGAAGTCCTCAAACGCCTGCTGGAACTCCTCCATCCAGCAGAATGTCACATCTTTTCCCTGTCAGGAGATGCAGCAGTGAGGCCAACTGCAAAATGGCAGGGGAACATTATTTCAAGAAGATGATGGTGCCCAAGGAGCTCCACATTTGTTTCTGGGTTGTGGGGTAGGCTATTTGAGGATGTCCTTGAGCTTGCTAGGGGTATGGCGTAACCATCTTTCAATTAGATTACCCAGGAAGGTAACCTCTTAATGAAAGAACTTGAACTTTAACAGCTTGAAACAGAGTACAGCCTTGTGCAGAGTGGCCGGCACCACTTCCAGGTCTTTCTCATGCTGATTGGGCGTGGGGGAATGGACAAGGATATCATTGATATATGCCACCACGCAGGTGAACCTAAGGTCCCCAGCACATTATTGATCATACAATGGAATGTGTCAGGGAAACTGGAGCGCAGGAGGTCGCTGAGGGGAAAGACCTAGGCCAAAGGTGGGACAACAAGTCCAAATGACCCAACAAAATGAAGAAATGTCCTACACGGTATGTATTATGTTTCCATATAAATCTTTGGAACAAAACGCACACTAAACTGGTCATAAACATCAGGGGACAAGAGGCACTGGGAGCTGGGAAAGGTGGCGTAAATCTAGGATGAAGGGCGGCGAAATAGGAAGTGGCGGAGCCAACAGAATAGGCCATGGGTTGGGCGGAGAGCTTGCATACATCTGTAGAGGAAAACTAGAGCAGAAAACAGACTCCGGTCATCATGGAACTTATGAGAGGCGTATTTTTGTTATAATAACCAAAAAGAATTTTAGAAAAATTGCCCAAAGATTCCTAAACGTTATTATGTTGATCAGAGTATCTGAGAAAAAAGCCTTTCTCAGTTTGGGACTTAATTTAGAGGAGAATAATTCACAAAGGTTCCAAATGGTTATCTAAATCCAATTTGAGCTGCAAATTCCTCGTTCTTCAACTAAAATTGAAATTTAATGAATTTGGACAACTTCCATAACCTCCTAAAATGTGATATTAACATTTTAGGTTTCTTTCCCTCAAGGTTTTTCTCCTCAGATGGGCCATTTTTTCTCAGCCCTTGCTGGCAAAGCCAAAACTCATTTTCTATCAATGACCTTAGAGAGGTTATCGGTGACCCTTAGAGGTTCTGGTCTTTGCTCCAAGGGCTTTCTGGACTTGGCTTTGGAGGGGCAGTTAATTCCAGGAAATATGTCGCTAGCTGTGACATCACCCTCCACTCTTGAACGGGGTTCTACACCACCTGAGGGAACATTGGCCAAGGCAAAGTTCTTGTGGTTAGTAGGTATTCTCATGGCAGCTAAGGAGGCTTGGGTGGCAGGACCTGCGGCATCTGGGAATCTAGAGTGAAAGTCACAAATTAGGTCCTGAGTATTGGTCATGTCCCAATAGGATACCAAGCTGTTCTCCATCTCATTATATCCTTTCCAGGACATCAAGTATTGCAGGCGGTGCCAGAATAGACAAGAGGCAAGAATGGCATTGATCTCATACTGGGGTTCACCATTCACTATGACGTGATATGGGAGAGGTGGCGTGGGACCATCAAAGGGGGTCAGGAGGCACTCATGTAAGGTGATGAACACTTTTATTAAAGGGGTTAAGTCATTCTAGTAAGCTGATGGGCCCCTTTCTTGAGGATCTTGAAGGGTCCAACACGCCTGGGACCCAACTTGCGGCAGGGTTGCTTCAAGTAAAGGTTCTTGGCATTGACTATGTGAAAGTCAACAGGCTTATACTCAGGTTCTTCATGGCGCTTTTAATCAGCATATGCTTTGTAGATCCTCACAGCATCGATGAGATGGTCCTTCACTGCCTGATGTATGTCCCTGAGATCTTTAGCGCGCTCATTGGCAGCAATGACGGTGGACTAAATCCGCAGACTTAGGTTGATACTGGGGTTGTAACCATAGTTTATGAAAAAGGGGGAAGTGCTTGTAGAGGTATGGGTAAGGTTATTATAGGCGAATTGCACCAGTGGGAGGTGAGAGGACCAATTGTTCTGTTCATAATTGGAATAAGTACGCAAGAATTGCTCCAAACCTTGGTTCACCCTCTCCGTCTGTCCATCTGACTGGGGGTGGAAGGCTGTGGAGCGGCAGGGGCAGATGTCGAGGATGGAAAGAAGGGCTTCCCAGAACTAAGTGGTGAATTGTGGGCCCCAATCACTAATAATCTCTTTGGGGAGACCATTTAAGCAAAAGATGTTGTCTACAAAGAGGCGGGATGTCTCAACTGAAGTAATGATGGTGTTGCAGGGGATGAAGTGGGCCATCTTTGTGAAACAGTCCATATGAGAATTTTATTTGACCACATTATCCAGCTTGGGATTAATTAAGCCTCAATTTATATAAATTATTGGTTCACATATTTTAATTTATCTTAAAAATTAAGCTTTAAATGACAATTTACTTATTTTTTTATTTGGCAATAATAACCATCCAAATTATAAATTGTAGTTCTCAGAGGATCATGATAAATAATAATTATGGTTAAAATTTTGTTGGGGATTGTTGCCAACAACGTGGATATGAATAAGTCAGCCAGAAATGGGCAATTAATCATGGGAAATTGTCAGATTTGGTAGCTGACATGTGGGCTGATATGAATGGCAAATAAATACGCTATTTCTTGTGAACATTAGCCGTATTCTTTCCCAAAATTAAACCAATATCTCTTTTTCATCAGCTAGGCATGCTGAGACCATCATGGTTACCACAATTTACCTCTAACACATGTCCACCCATACTTTCGCCTATAAATAGTCCCTAATTTTAATAATAAAAACACCTTAGACCTATATCTTATATTTAATATATTTTGTAGTTTATCTGCTTCTTGTGAAGGAAGACCTTGTCTAAGTGTCAACGCCAGAGTGAGGCTTAAGTCATTTGAATTATTATATATTGCCAGAGTGAGGCCAAAGTCACTTATAATATTATCTGCAAGGAGTAGGGCCAAATCTACCCATTTATCCAAACTCAACTAAGCTAATTGTCTTTATACAATTAGCAAGTTCATATTTATTCCCAGAGTCAGTAGTTAAGAGAACTTGTGCACTAATGAAAACCCCATGGTTTCTACAATTCACCACAACCATTAATGCATCATAGCCTTTAGACAAGGGGAGTTCCACGATAAAATTGACAGACACTTATGTCTAAGAGCCCACAGCAAATTGGAGGGGAACAAGCAACCCAGCACTCTTCAGGAGGATCAGCTTTAACCAGTTACACCTCAAGCAGGACTTTGTGAATTTTGCCACATCTGTGGCAATACCCTTCCAACTGTAGGAATGGTGGACCAGCTCAAGCGTCTTGTCCTTTCCAGGGCGGCCAGCAGTTGGAAGGTCATGAGCTTCACGGATCACTTCCTCATGCAGGAGTCCAGGCGGTACCTACCACTTGCCTTAATGGAGGATGATCTCATCCAGCAACTGGTAGCCTTTGTCCAGGAGTTCACCATTTCTATGGCAGACCTTCTTAATCTTATTGTAGTCAGTTGACAGAGGTTGGGGCAACCTAACATGGGCAGGGGTGTCATCATCCCCTTACAAAGGTTCCATCATAAGCAGAGTGGGGGGGTTTGGACATTGAGCTCTCCTTCACCTTCTCCAGCTTAATCAGCACTTGGGTATTGTGGTCGTCAACTAATCCTGGGTAAGAGGCTAGGGCAGGGTCTGGGATAGAGCATCAGGTAACATGTTTTGGGTGCCCTTAATGAAGTTGTATTAAAGATCAAACAATGACAGGATTTCTAACCACCAAGACTGGCGAGGGGATAGCTTCTGGGGGGGCGCGGTAGTACATTAACGCCTTGTGGTTAGTAAGGACAGTAAATGGCCACTTAGACCCATGAAAATAATGGCGCCTGTGTTATACTGCCTCAACAAATTCAAGGAGTTCCTTATCATACATTTCTTAGTTGAGCTAAGCCAGGATCATTTTCTTAGAAAAGTAAGAAACAGGCCGTTCCACTCCATCCAACCATTCTTGCAGCAGAGAATCTCCCACCAAGAAGTTGGAAGCGTCAGTGGTGACAATAAAGGGTGGCTGGGGTCTGCATGTACCAACATTGGGATGGACAATAGTATGGATTTGACGGCGTGGAACACGGCATTGCATTCATTGGTCTGTTAACTTTTAGCTGTATTGCTTAGATCCGCTATGCTGGTTGCACAGGTAAATCACCCCTGATCAATGGATGAGCAATATGATGATCACCGATCCTCAATAGTTAATAACATAAAGTATTTTATATAAGGAGCTATTGCACCAATGATACCCTTTTACTTATTATATTAATAACAGACACTTCCATTAACCTTCCCTACTATCTTCTTACTTAAAAAACCTCCTCCATCGCATTCTCATTCTCAACTCTTAGTACTTGGTATTCCTTGGAAGTTTAACCCTTTCTGCTGAGTAATTCTATCTGCTACAAGTTTAGAGGCTTTATTATATCATTGAAACTTCGGCGGAATTCCCCCAATTCACTACCTTAGTACTTTAAATAATTTGATTTACCTCAACATAATATTGTTCAAATCTTGAGGCTCATCCTGACTAATAAATATGATCCGCTGGATAGGTGACTTATCATCCAGTCATATCAATTCCTTGACATTAGGGAATGTAATTTTCCAGAGAGTGATACCAGTATGTCATAATAATCTGCAAGCGGTGCAGGAGTGGAAGGCCTTAGGAATTAGAATTAAGTTCAGAGTTTTTGGGGGTGATGAACTTTGTGAAGAAGTTCTCCCAGAATTTAGCCAAGTGGGCCATGCCATTGACAAGGTTGACCAAAAATGTACCCTTTGTTTGGGGGGGCAAGGAAGGGCATTCCAGCAGGTGATGACAAGTCTTCTGATAAGCCCCAGTTCTGGCACATCCTGACCCCAGCAAGCCGTTTGTAGTGTAGACTGATGTATCAAACTTTTCAATTGGAGCGGTGCTATTACAGGAGGCTAAAGGCGGGGTTGAGCATCCTGTCTGTTACTTCAGCTGGAAGATGGTGCCCGCTGAGATAATTTACCCAGTCTATGATAAGAAAATTTTGGCAATAGTGGCGGCATTGAGGGAGTGGCAACACCACCTGTTGTACGCCAGGCATCCAGTTGTGATCCAGACTGATCATCAAGCCTTAGAGTATTATAAGTCCCCATGTTTGATGAATCAGAGACAGGCCTGAAGGCACTCAAATTTGGTTCATAATGACTTGCGGATTGAGTATAAGCTGGGGAAACAGAATATTTTGCCAGATGTGCTGAGTTGTGATTAAGGGTTGGTGTTTTCTGAGGAGGAGTTATGGAGGTTTAACATAGCTACAATGTTGCCATTGAGTCTTTTTGCAATGATCCAAGGTTGGAAAGACGGAGTGTTAGAGAGAATTCAGACTGCGCAGAGGAGGAGTGAGTTAGGCTAATGAATATGGGATGAGATGAATAAAGGGGAGGCGAGAAAGAGACATATGGGGTTCTCAGTCTATGGAGGTCTGATTTGCCATGAGGGAAGGATCTGGGTTCTAGTTATTAGTCTGCAGCAAGAAGTGTTGGCAGCTAAAAACGATCACCCTTTGGCAGAACATCCAGGTGGGGAGAAGATTCAGGGCTTGGTCCATAATCAGTTGTCATGGAGGGGAGTGGTTGTATCAGTACGGAAGTATGTGGAGCAATGTGTGCTGTGTTCAAGGTCAAAATCCCATAGTGTGATTCCAGGAGTGAAGTTGAAGCCTCTTAAGATTCCGTCTGGGCCGTGGGCCTATGTGAGTGTGGATTTAATCACAGGGTTGCCAAAGTCTCAGGGGATAGATGCCCTAATGGTTGTAGTGGATTGCCTGAAAAAGTATGCAGAGTTTTTCCAATTGTCAGTCAACCATCTCTGCAAAGATAGCGGGTCAGGTCTTTATAATTAAGGGCGTTTCCTGATATGGGGTGCCAGAGGAGCTTGTGTCGGACTGGGGCCCGCAGTTCACATCTCAGTTATGACTGCATCTGTCAGTAAACTTTGAAGATAAAGGCCTGTCATTCGTCAGACTACCATCCCCAGTTGGATGGTCAACCTGAGAGGGTAAATTAGATATTGGAGCAATATTTGAGGTGCTACGTCTTGGGATGGGAGGATGATAGGTGAGTTGGGTAAAGTTGGCGCAATTTGCATACAACAACCACAAGCATGCATCCATGTGGATGACCCCATTTTTTGCAAATCATGGTCAGCACCCAGAGGGTATGGGGCCCCAGGAGCAGGGTCAGAATCCAGAGGCAGATGAGCTGTCACGTGAGACCCAGGATACCTTGGGGCTCCTGAGAAGGAATCTGGTGGTGGCAGTTACAGCTCAGAAGAGGAAGGAGGATAGGCATTGGTCAGAGGTGAGCATTTTTGAATGAAGCAATTGGGTCTTGAAAAACGCTTGTAACTATGCTGTTCCTGTTAGGAGCCAGAAGTTGGGGCCTGTGGAGTTGGGCCCATACCAGATAGTGAGGGCGGTGAACAAGGTGGCATTTGAGCTGAAGTTGCCAGAGGGGTGCAGGCTCATCTAGTATTGCACGTTTTGCAGCTCAACCCTTTTTGGGGCAGCCGCCTGAGAGGGCCTCTTCTTTGTTTCCAGATGAGGGAGGTTAAGGAGTATTAGTGGAGGATATCTTGGACATGAAGGTGGTGTGGGGCCATTAATCGTTCTTGGTCCAGTGGGTGGGTCATCCAGTTGAGGAGGCCAAGTGGCAGACATCCAGAGATTGTTCCCGGTGTCCTGGGAAGATTTGAGAGTTCTATTTTTAGGGGGGTGATGTGACGGTTTAGGTTTTCCATCAACATCACATTGCCCTAATCTTTGATAAGGCAGGACAAGGTGGTGTAAAGGAAGAAAGAGGTAGGGAGCATTGGTTCTAGCTAGGCCACGTTATTGGGGTTAAAACTGAGGCAGGACGGCAGTTAGAACTTGCGTCAGGGCTGGGGTTGAACTAGGGGTGTTGAAATGGGTGAATTTGAGGTTCAGGATTGATTCAAGTCAGAAAAGCATTTAAACTTGAGAGCGTTGGCTCAGCCGGCAGAGAATTAAATTGAGCCTAGGACGATGGGAATTTGGTTATGGCATTTTTAAAGGACATAGTGTCAGGCAGGTGGAGGTTTCTGAACTATTCTTGCAGAAGAGGACTATGAGGAAAATGACCTGGGAACCTAAATTTCTTTAGTTCCATTTCCTATTTACCTGCCTAAATGCACAATAAAGCTGTTGCTTCTAAGCCTTATCTATTTTGTTATTGTTTCTTGTGGTTTCCATTGGTATTTGGTCTAACAGTGGCTATGTTGGCATTCATAAACAGTAGGTGGATTTTGAAAGTGAGTTTAAGAGGGCTATTGCCTCCCAATACACCTTGTCATGGAGTCAGGGCATGTTGCTTGGGGCAAGAATACTTTCAACTGTCCTCCAAGGGATGATCATCCACAGCGCCTGTAGCACATACACCAGGAGAATGGTCTCAGGAACCCTATCCGCCCTCTGGTCTTTGACTTGGGTCCCGCTTCCTAATTCATTAGTGGCTCATTGGAAGGAGCCAGTGCCTTACAATGATTATATATTTTCCCTGCTGTTCATTTAATTTTACCTATTTGCATAGTTATAATAATTTGTATTATAACTCAGAATAGTGCATATAAACCAGACCCTGAAGAACCAAAAGTGCTATGCAATCACTTCTCTCTATTTATATTAAATAAGTCAAGCCATATTGAAGACAACATATAACTTCCATTCCTAATGATTAGGGCACCAAAAATTTTGATATCTGGTTTTTCCTTGGTGAAAACCCAAAACCTAGTGCTCACTACAAGGGCTCCCTGAGCTGTAACCATTGAAAACGTTGATTACAAAGAATGGAAGATGACGCTAATAACAGATTTTCTTTCTCTAATGGGGAGAGTTGTATTGCTCAAAGGGTTAATAATTTACAGTTTGAGGATCTACTAATTAAACCTGAGAGCCTAGAATTACAAGCTACCTTTGAGTTCAGCCATCCTAGAATGAACCCCAGTCAGTTTTTTCTCCAAACTGTCTACCTGGCTGATACCATTTAGAAGCCTTATAGATGGGATTCATTCCGCCAATACCTGGTATAGTTGTTTATCAGCTTCTGCTGCCCCTTCTATTTGCATAGATTTTATGGTTGTTAGATTTTGGAGATTATCCCAAAAATGAACCCTTCTACAACCAACATATCAGGCCGATTATCCTCCCAATACTTGAGCTGTTATAATATTGGAGATATTCTAGAGATACGCTAAAGAGGTTTTGCACAGGATTCAACCCACTGAGCAATAGGACCATTGATATGAAGATTGTCATCCCTGAAACAACAGAATAAACTTTTATTAAATATGAAGCACTCACTTTCACATCTCACTTTTATTTAATATATTAAAATACAGCAGATTCTCGCTGTTATGCTCATTTCTAAACTATTAAAACCTCCTCGTGTCAATTGTCTCTTCTAATCTGTATCTCAGTGACTTTGAATAATACTGCTTCCTTGACTTATTAATTCATTCACCGTATCTCATTGGTTCTGGCAATTATTCATTCATTAATTTCATGACTGCCTAATTTGAGGCGATTTTCCAACAACCCAATATCACCTCATCTCAAGGCGCTCAAATAATCATAACTTGTATAAACTCAGCGGATTCTATCCATTCTGCTATAACAACTTAAAGCTTATTATCCAGTCATATCAGAATTGCGACATTACCCCCTTTTGACTGGATGATAAGGCTCCTATTGCTTATACGCCTAGAGGAACTTTGCGTGCACTTGGTTGATGATTTGACCGCCCATGGGATCCTTGATAGTATATGCATCCCTGTCTTCTCAATAATTTTGAACGGCTCAATCCAGATACTGACCAAATTGTGCTTCCACCCAAACCTGTGTTGATCATGGAATAGGACCATGTCCCCATCTTTGAACTGAGTTAATCCACTATGCTGTACCTTATTGGCAGCTATAGTCTTAATCTTCTTGTCTAAACTGAACAAATATGCTTTGATTTGCAATTTGATCAAGGTGTTTGCCAGGTTAGTCAAATAGCAGTGGGGTTCCATTCTGATGGTGTCTTCTGCACATGAATAAAGCAATGCTGGAAGAGCTGGGTGTCAACTGTATAGTAGTTGAAAAGGGCTCTTCCCCATGGTGGAATGATAACTAATATTATAAGCAAAGATGGCGGTGGACAGAAGAGAACTCCAATCTGAGGGTCAATCCACTACTAATTTATGGAGTATGTTCACTAAAATCCCATTGACCCGCTCAATCATTCCGTTGGACTCAGGATGGTATGGGGTTGTCAAAAGCCCTTGGATGGCCATCAGCTAATTAAGCGTTTGAAGGATGTGGGAAGTGAAGTTAGTACCATTTGTTGGATTTTTAGTACTTGAGGGCTCGCTTGGTGCTAATTTACCTAAAATCCAACAATTTCAGGGTTGATACCACCAATATAACAAACTTAATTAATAAATAAAACCCTTGGAAAAAGTGATTTTTTATGGATTTTATTAAGGCTCCAGAGGGTAAGAAAATGAACCCCCATAATATGACGATACTTCATAATTAATGTATCGAGACTCAAAGTTTGGAATACTTGGTACATTCCAAATTAGGGAATATGGGAAGCAGGCCTATCAGATCGTTTCAAACTCGCGTTATTTAGGAAGCAGCCGAGAGGGGCCAATGATAGGGAGTTTGGCTCTATGAGGTAAGGCTTTCATCAATTTCACCCAATCACTGGGTGGGAAAAGAATTTCACCCCGTTGGTCACCCTTTGACCCTAAAAAAGGGGCTGGTCGCCGCGGTGTGACCTGGACCAAGTTAGTAGGGTTCAGGGGAGAAACCTCTGCAATAAGGATGGGATTTGGCTGAGAGCTCCAGGTAATCTGACCCCCCAAACTCATAGGATTATTCCAAGTTTTAGTAGGAAACTTAGGGACCCGATTTACTGTGTTCCACTGAGAGTTAGCCAGGGTCTTTTGGCCGGAGAAATCGTCCTTAATAATAAAATTGAATGATGTATTATCAGAGGCGGCTAAATGTCTGATGTTTCTCCGATTTTCCCCTGTTTGCCCCCCAACATTCTTACTTTGCAGCCTGGAGGGCAAATGTCCAACATCGCCCCCTCAAGAATGTTGGGGGAGTATAGGGCCATAGGAAGTGGCCATGTACCCAATTAATTGTGACTCCAGAAGCGAGGGATTTGATAGAGTATTCCTCCCTCGCTTGTAAGTTACTGAAAAGGGCCCTTTCCAGACTGATCCAAGATTTTCACTTCTAGGTGTGATGCGGTTGTGATAGTACAATACCAAGTCATTTACTTGGAAGGTAGGGATGGAGGTACGACGTGCATTAGCTGCTTCACCTTCTCTTGTGACTGTCTTGGCCAAGTTAGTCATTGCATCAGCTTGCAGTTGGATAATGTGCTGAGCCAACTGTTTCATGGCTTTCTCTGGGTCAACTCTGTTGGTGAAAACATCTTTAAATAATAGAGCGGGTACCTCAGTTTGCGGCCATACAACACCCAGAAAGGGGACATCTTTAGGATGCGGTGATAACTAATTTGGTAGGCCATGAGAGCACTAGGTAAGTAAAGGTCCCAGTGGAGAGGGTCGGAATTAGCCTTTTTACGGAGGATGGAGACCAGAGTCCCATTTACTCTTTCTATGACCCATTTGTGGAGGGGTTATAAGGGGCTGAAAAGAGTTGTTGCGCTCCCATGGAGGTGGCAAGGAGCTTCACCACTCAAGAGGTAAAATTATTCCCATTATTGCAAAGGAGGACCTGTGGGCAACCATGCCGCATAAAGATGTACTGGTGTAAGAAATTCGCCGTGGCTTTAGCTGTATGAGCAGGGAGAGCAACAGCTTCGACCCATTTGGTAAAATGATCGATTCCAACCAATTATAATGATTGCCCCCAGTAGACTGAGGGAGAGGACCTACCACATCCAAACTTATGGTGTGGAAGGATTGTTGAGGCGTTGTAGGTTGGTACTGATATTGGGCTTTGAAGCTGGATTGTTTCTTACAGGTCAGGCAGGCATACAAGACTTCAGTTATGGTTTCCAAAATACCCTCCCAGTAATACCAATCCTTCACCCACTCATAGGTTTTTCAGGATCCGCCATGGCCCATGATAGTGTGGGACTCCAAGATGACAGGGACTCGCTCTGAAGGCCGGATGTAGGATAACCATTTTACTCCTATCTTCTTATATAACTTCCCGTTTTCAACTTTGTGTTGCGGGAGTGCCAGGCTAGCATTTTTTGGACTGGTTCATCTTCATCGGCCCATGCATCTGGAGTCATGAGGAGATCATGTAGCCTCTCCACTTCACTATTGTCTAAGTGAAAAATGAGCAGCCGGGTTAACCCATCTACATTCATGTGGCGTGTTCCTGCCCAATGCTCAATGGTCATATTATAGGGCTGGAGCTTGAGTGCCCAGCGAGCCAACCGCCCAGAGGGGTCCTTCATATTCTGCAACCACTTTAATGAGGCGTGGTCGGTGACTACTTTGAATGAGGTCCCATATAAGAAGGGGCGGTATTGTTTGACGGCAAGCAGGACAGCCAGGCACTCCTTCTCCGTGACGCTGTAGTTACGCTCAGCTTTGGAGAGCATTTTGCTAAAGTAAGATACAGGGTGATCGATACCCTGCTCATCCAATTGAACCAGTATTGCGCCAACAGCATAGTCAGAAAGCATCAGTGAATAACATGAAAGGTTTGCCGTAGTCAGGGTGGCGGAGTATTTACATTTTTGCAGCAGCGCCTTCTGAGTCTCAAAGGCGGCCTGTTGTTCCTCACCCCAATGGAAAGGGGTGTTCTTTGTCAATAGGCGGACGAGGGGCTCACTGAGCTGAGAGAATTTTGGGATGAACTGATAGTAGTACCCCATCATGCCCAAGAATACCTGGATATTGCAAAGGGTTTTTGGTGCAGGCATCTTTGATATGGCTTTAAATTTATCTTGAAGCGGTTGTATACCCTCTTGTGAGATAGAGTGTCCAAGGAAGTCTAGCTTCTTTTGGAAAAACGTGCATATTGAGGGCTTTAATTTGATATGCGATGCCCATAACCATTGAAACACCTCCTTTAAGTGTGCGAGGTGCTCGTTGAAAGTTTTAGAGAAAACTGTAATATCATCGAGGTAGACAATGACACAGCTTAACTTAAGGTCCTGTAATTTATGATCCATCACCCTCTGGAAAGTGGCGGGCACGTTACACAACCCTTGGGGGAGTTGGGTAGGTTGGAAGAGACCCTCGCTGCAGATGAGCGCACACTTTTCTGGGTCTTGCAGAGAAAGATCCATCTGCCAATATCTGCTAGCCAAGTCCATGGCGGAAAAGAACTTGGACCCAGGGAGTTGGGCCAGCGCATCATCAATGCGTGGAATGGGGTAGCTGTCCTTTTTTGTGAGATTGTTCAGCTTACGGTAGTCCATAACCACCCAATGACCCCCATTTTTTTCTTTATCAACAGTAGTGGGGAAGACCACGGGCTTTGAGAAGGCACCAATAGCCCCGCATCCAGCAGCTGCTTGAGCTCCGTCCGCATCTGTACCTCCTTAACTTTAGATTTGCGGTAGGGTTTGGAGCGGATAGGATGAGCGTCCCCAACGTCAATGGTGTGCATCCAACCTTTCATATGTCCATAGTCATTATCAGACTTAGACAAGACATCGCTGTAGGACTCCAGTAAGGACTGAACTTTATTAAGCTCCGCTGGAGTTAAGTCCTCCGAGAAATGAAAAGTGGGCAACGTACATATTGACTGGTCAGCAGGCAAGCCCATATCGGCCATAGATTCAATGTAGTGGACTTGATTTATTTCCTCAAGGGGAATCAACAAGCCTCTTCCGATCTCCTAGTGCTTTTTCACCACCAGATCCTTCTTGGTGAGATTTCCAAGCAGAAGGTTGATGGGTCGCTGATAAGCAGGATCTAACATGCCTGGCAGTACTCTAGGCTCCAACGGGCTAACTTCATCAATGCTAATTAGATGTAATATGAAGTTGCAGGGATTTGCATAGTGATCTTGGTGTCAACTACCCTTTGTTCGCCCGCTTTAATTACTGCCTCTTCTGTAGCATAGAAAGGGATACCCTCAAGGGCGTCCACTGATGAAGGCAACATCTTGGTGTTGTGGCCTGCCGTTGTGTAGGATAGGGATAAGGCGGAAGATGGAAACTCAACAGTACACATATAATCCTTCTTATTATCATCTTCATTGGTTAGAATCAGAGGAACCTCATAGTTCAGCAGGGAGAGATAGACCTGCTTCATGTTGATAATTCCCTCATACTCGAGTATGAATTGGGTACCAATGAGCATGTCATATGTATTGTTGGATAGAGCCACCGCGGGGGCTGAGAGGAGAAGCTTCCAAAATCGGATGGGTAGAGATGAGTAAGCCCCAATAGCGCGAGTAATGGTTGGCCCCGCAGTGCTAAACTCTTGGGTGTACTCAAGGTTGGGGGCCAACTTGATTTTTTTCACGAGCCTAGATGACACAACGTTCACAGGGGACCCAGTATCAAGAATCGCCTTAACCCGCACTCCATTAACAATGACTTCTACTTTAGTTAAAGTTCCACCTAGCTTGGGGGGAAGGGCGAGAACTTCCTTGAGATCAAAAGTAGAAGCAAGGCGGTTAACAGTCTCAGGGTATTTCTCCTGGATAGTCTGCAGCGTATAAACTCTCAAGGGGGAGGCAGAGCATAGAAGCAACAAGCTGATCCACATCACTGGCGGTATCAATCACCTCCAAGCCTCTCAACACCTGATAAAGATAGGTGCGGTTGGGCACTTTAGCCCAATTCACTCTTTCAGGTTTTAATTGGTCGGGTACTTCCACTTCACCTGGAGCTCCTAAGACATAGTGACCGTTATATTCACAACCCCCCTCAGTCTCCTCATCAGAGGGATTCTCAATGCACGTTAGCGCGTCCATAGGGGGTGTGGTATGGTCAGAGCTTCCTTTAGGGCCAGTTAGGTCCTGGGATAATTTGTCCAACGTATTAACCATTGTGAGTGGTAGAGGATTGGAAACGACTTTGACTAGCGCCTTAGAAAAGGCAGGTTCAGGTTGCTCCATGCTTTGAGGTTTTGGCTGAGATACAGCTGGTGGAGAGACAGGTAAAACCTTAAGAGGACGTGGCGTTTGAGCTAGACCAGCTTTTGGTTGATCAGTGGCTGGGTGCTTTGAGGAGATAGGCGGTGTAGCCTTGGTGACCAGGGCACTTAACCCGTTGTTAGTGGGAGCAGGAGATACCCACAAAATGGGTATAGGCTTAGGCGCCAACTTTGGAGCCCCTTGAATAGTCCGCTCTGAAGAAAGGAGGGGCCGGCTAAAGGGGCGTCTGCTTTTACCAACTGAGGTGGTTGAGCGTAAGATGATGAGGAGCACTTTCCCGTCACAGCTATAATCATCTGCTTATCATCATAGGAAGTAGAAGCAGGTTGAGCAGAAAATTCCGCAAGGGCAGGCTCCCAAAGGGTGACAGCCATAGAAGAAGAGAACATAGTGGCCATAGTTGGTTGGATTTGAGACCCTGGCATAGGGTCAAATTCATAAATGTCAGCCACATCTAACAAGGCATCCCAGATATTGCATACACTTGTAAATGAACGTTTTACAGCAGAGAGATGCATTGCTAAGGAGGGATGCGACGCCAAGCTAGCCAAGATAGCCGCAATAGCATCGTCTAGGGGTAGCATCTTAGCAAGCAATAGAGGCTGAGTGATAGAGTAAAAGCTTTCAGTAAAGGAAGCTATGGATTCGCCCTGTTGCAGACTAAGGCACATGAAGGCCTGTTTTTGCCTGTGTAAACTCTGTAGGGAGCCAAATTCCTCAATTAGTGCTTGCTTCACCTCCGCCCAGGTGCTGAGGGTGGCCATGTGTGGCACCATGATCTCTTGAACGCCATGACTCAAGCAGGGAAGGATGTACCTTAGTTTTTGTGGGTCAGTTGCTCCTTCCATCACAGCTTCTTAAACAAAGAGGAAGGTGGCAATACTGCCCTCACCCGGGGTAAACTTATCCCTAAACGGAGGTTTTTGAATAGAGGGGGAGGCCCCATGAGGGCCTTGCAGAGAGTGCTGCTCGAGCCTTTTGAGGCGAGACAAAGCACTAGCTAGCTGGAGTTGAATAGCGACTAGATGAGGGTTAATCTCCATTATTTTCATAGTTTTTGTGGTATATAGGCACCCCTGTAGTGAGCACCACTTATTGGATTTCTAGTACTTGAGGGCTTGCTTGGTGCTAATTTACCTAAAATCCAACAATTTCAGGGTTGATACCACCAATATAATAAACTTAATTAATAAATAAAACCCTTGGAAAAAAGTGATTTTTTATGGATTTTATTAAGGATCCAGAGGGTAAGAAAATAAACCCCCATAATATGACAATACTTCATAATTAAAGTATCAAGACTCAATTTTTGGAATACTTGGTACATTCCAAATTAGGGAATATGGGAAGCAGGACTATCAGATCGTTTCAAACTTGCATTAGTTTAGGAAGCGGCCAAGAAGGGCTGATGATAGGGAGTTTGGCTCCATGATGTAAGGCTTTCATCAATTTCACCCAATCACTGGGCGGGAAAAGAATTTCACCCCGTTGGTCACCCTTTGACCCTAAAAAGGGGCTGGTTGCCGCGGTGTGACCTGGACCAAGTTAGTAGGGGTCAGGGGAGAAACCTCTGCGATAAGGATGGAATTTGGCTGAGAGCTCGGGGTAATCTGACCCCCCAAACTCATAGGATTATTCCGAGTTTTAGTAGGAAAGTTAGGGTCCCGATTTATTGGGTTCCACCAAGAGTTGGCCAGGGTCTTTTGGCTGGCGAAATCGTCCTTAATAATAAAATTGATTGATGTATTATTGGAGGCAGTTAAATGTCCAATGTTTCTCCAATTTTCCCCTGTTTGCCCCCCAACATTCTTACTTTGCAGCCTGGAGGGCAAATGTCTGGCACCATTATCATTAAGAAGGAATTGAGGGCATCCATGCCATTGGATAATGCATTCCATTATGAAATCGGCCACTGTGACCGCCTCTAAATACCATATCACCCTTGCTTCAACCCATCGGGTTAAGTGATCAATTGCCACCAAAATGTACTTAGACTGGTTAGCTCCTGTTGGCAGAGGGCCAACGACATCCTGTAAGTCCCATGGAATGTCCCCTGTGCATGGATTAGGCAATATTCCCATATCTGAGTAAAAAGGGTCCAAAAAGGGTGGCTGTACCCCTCGTTACCCAGGGTGACCTCGCCCACATGGTAGACAAGTGCTGGGTAACAGCCCTCCCTCTTTGGATTCCTCCCCCAGTGCGCACATTCACCTTGGCTGAACTTGTCCACCAGATCAGGGAAATCTGCACAGAGATCATCAAATCAAAGTTGATTGGTCCAAAACCAATGGAAATCAAGCCTGAAAATTGGAAACCTCATAACCAAAAAGGGACTAAGATTGAATTATTGGGCAAAATTGCTGACGGTTTCAATTTGGCCAGCAATGCGATTGTCAAAACTAAACCCTCTCAAAATCATTAGGGATCATCCCTGATGTGCAGGTAGCATTAGATACCATTGACAATAGTTCAAAGATTCCATCCAGAAAATTAGGAGTTGTGGCTGATGCAACTCCTTTGACCAAATGATTGGCCCAGTGACTGGGCATAGGCGGGTTGAGCATCCCAAACCTAATTCCAAAAATTTGGGACCGCCTCTATATGTGGTGGCCCTGAGGAATTCCCATTGCTTATCAGACCAGATGCCATTGTGACAACCGCTGGAAATGCAGTTGAGCCTTGGTTCAAGAATTTGAGGTCAAACTGACAGTGACTCAGCCTGCATCAAATTCTTCGATGTCAGTCCCATTGATCTTATCTGTCCCCTTTCCCAAAAAATTTGCCAGTTAGATCAAACTTGAGAGACCTGATCCTGGCTTGTTCCCACATCATTCAAAAGCTATTTAATCAGTTGCATCACATTGAGAAAATTGTTGGACAATTTTCTTCCTTTATTTTTTCAATAAAAATCCTTTCCCCATTTTAGTTTGTATGCTGGAAAATAAACCGCCCTTTCCGCTAGCATTCCAACACCCCTTGGGGGTTTATGGCCATAATTGTCCAGTATTTCATTATGTGTCTTGACGAGATTATGGTTCATCAGCAATTATTGGCGAAACTCCTTTCCTTTTTCATAACCGTCATACCAGAAGCAGTGCCTTTGGCATTCTGGTTTGCCATTTGGGTGCTTTGGCACCTAAGCTAGCAGGTTGGTCTAATTCTACCTTGCTGTTTGCCTAACACATCCAGGGAAACCATATGCCAAGCAGAGTGAAGCTTCACTAACTGTTATGAAGTCTTCTTGTGGAACAGCTTTTTCAATTAACACTGGTGGCAGGAGGAAATAGTATCAAGCTATCAAAGTTCATGCTTTCCCAGTAATACCAAGGCTGCAACAATTCAATTATCTTACACACACCACCATGTCTGATGGCCCTATGTGTGCTCATAATAATACCAGGCCGTGCTGAGGGTCATGGAAAGTTAACTGTTAATTAACAATCTTCTTATACAACTCACCATTCCTCTGGAATGTACAGCTTGCATTTCATTCAACGCCTTTACAGCTTGTGGCAGCTCATCATCATACTTACTGATAAGCATCTTATTATACATGATGTCACTTAGATCTGCTGTCACTGAAATTTTTGGTAGTCTCGACAAGCAAACTGCATTCTGGTGCTTGGCTCCCAATTGGTAAAGAATCTTAAAATTGTAAGCCTGCAGTTTAAGGGCCCATCAGGCTAGACGGCCCTCAGGCTCCTTAAGGTTCTGCAACCAACATAACAAGGCGTGATCCATTACAACTTTAAACTTTACACCATGCAAATATACTCTGAATTGCATGTAAGTGTAGATCATCACTAAGAACTTCCGCTCAGTCATGGTATAATTATGTTTGTGGCTATTCAGGCTTTGACTGCAGTACACCATTGGGTGCTCCTCCCCTTCACCATCTTTTTTATACAGAACTGCCCCCACAGCAGAAAGCGACGCATCCATTTGTACAATAAATTCCTTTTTGAAATTTTGGTAGCATAGCACTGGCGCATTGATCAACACTGTTTGAAGTGTACCAAAGGAGCGTTGACAGCGTTCTGTCCATTCAAAAGTGGCATCCTTTTTTAATAACTCAAACAGAAGACCTCTAATACAACTAAAGTTAGGTATAAAGCGGCGATAAAAGCTGACCATTTCTAAAAATACTTGTATATCTCGCTTACTGTTTGGTGTAGTCATCTTTTGGATGGCCTCCACCTTGGCTGGTTGGTGCCGCAGCCCTGTTGCATCACCCACAAACCTGAGGTACTTTAACTGATCCTTGAAAAAGTGGCATTTCTGGGGCTTTATTTTGATATTGGCCTCACCCAACTGGCGAAATACCTCTTCCAAATGGTTAAGGTACTCAGAAAACGTGCAGGATAAAACGTTGATATCGTCAAGGTATACAAGAATGCATAACAGCTTCAAGTTGCTAAGGATAGTGTCCATCGCCTGCTAGAATGTAGCCAGGGCATTACACAGCCCTTGTGGCATAGGCGTTGGTTGAAAAAGTCCTTTTGACATGATAATGGCGCATTTATCCTGTTCCATCACAGGTAACTCAATATGCCAATAGACAGATATCAAATCCATTGCAGAGAAGTAACGAGCTCCTCCCAACCAGTCCAACACATCATTGATTTGTGGCAAGGGGTATGAGTCCTTTTTCATAATACTGTTGAGCTTACGGTAGTCTATTATTACCTGGTTGGCACTGTCCTTCTTTTTGACAACTAGGAAAGAGGAAGCCCATGGGCTCTTTGATGGCCTAAGCATTCTTTGCTCCAACAGTTTATTGATTTTTGCTGTGACAACTTCTTATGCTGCTCTGTATTAGCGGATTGGCTAAGATCTGATAGGGGATGATCCCCAGTATCCACTTGATGGATCACTCCTCTTGTGCACCCTAAATCATGATCTTCGACAGCAAAGATTTCTTTGTATTTTTAAAATAAGGCTTCCACTTGATCTTTCTGGTCTTCCGTTAACCCCATTAAATTTTCACGTGGTACAACTGCCATTATGCTGAGCTGAGGTTTGATGGGCCGACCAAATTCATCCAGCGAATTGAACTCAACCTGGAGGACCTCCTCAACTGGGATGAGATGTAAATATGCCACTATTTGGTGTCAGCAGATTTACATCAGTTAAATCTGAAGTTTTGCTACCAAGACCTTGATCTCCCCATGCCCTGAAAGTATAATGCCTGGGGCCATTTGGGCTCAAGCTGTGATTGCTGATAGGGCCCAATGACCTCTCCATATAACCCAGCAGGCACTTCCACCTCTAACTCAGAGTTTATAATTACTTGGTGTCCAGAGGGGATATATAGAGCCAGCATCTCTAAGCGGTAGCCCTTGGTATTCATAAATTTGATGGGGAAGGGCCCAGGTCTTGCTCTTTAATTGATGGTAGCAAACTGAAATCACCTCATCACCATATGCAAGGTTAATGTGACCCATGTGCACCAGATCCTTCATCATTCTGCTGGAAGTGAAGTAGATTGGGATCCGTTGCCCCAGATTTTTAAAGTCTCCACTGTCATATCAACAACAGCACCAAAGTGGTGCATAAAAGTGGTTCCAATTAACAGGTCATAGTTATTGTTTGGTAGCACTATATCTGGGGCTACAAGGATAATTGACCCAAACTGCAAGGGTAGCGCGCTGTACGCTCCTTCAGAGACCGTGCTTTCTGCGCCTGCAGTCTCATACACCATATGATGTTCCACGTCAGGCTTTAATGCCAACTTCACCACCAATTTTGTGGACACTATGTTGATTGGGGAAACCGTATCAATTATAGTGTGGACTCAGGTTTTTGCTATGACAATGGTACAGTAAGTACACTTAAAGTAAGAAAAATTCTGAGTGTAAAACGTGGACATTTAATGGATCTCATTTTCTCCAAGAAGCTCATAATACCCTCCCTGACTTTATAGTACTCTTTAACAATAGCATCCACAGTGAGGGCCACGTTTACCCCTTTAAGAGAAGAGCATCAGCATTCAGTACTAAAAAAAAGAAGAGCATCAGCAAATGTATCTGGTTCATTTGGAGAAAGTTGGTCAAACATTTGACAAGCATTTGGCTTTGATTGCTCTGGGGCCTGCTTCCTGTGCTGTGTCCATAAATTGTGCTTATGTCAGCACATTCACCCCCCAACCAGCTGCTGATATAGAAAGGCGTCTTCATACTGGGGAACTTCCACTGAAGGTATGGGAATAGGTTCAGGTGGGACGTTTTGAGTCAGTATAGTGGAGGTAGAGAGTCCCATCTCTACTCCACTCTGAATTTTCCCTGATTGTACTGCTCCTGTGGTAGGTAATAAACCTGATGATTGAGACAACTTCTGGCCAGATGCCTAGAGTGACCGCATGAAAAACAGTTGACTCCATAAGATCTGCATCCATGATTGTTGTAAAATGGACCACCACAAAAGTTAGACTGGGGTTGAGTGGCGTAAACAGACCCCTTCTGATAAGTAAACTGCTGATGGCAACCTGGTTGGGAGCGAGGCATGTAGTGATAATAAGGCCAGGGGTTACTAAACGGATGCTGAAAAGGGAGGAATAACTCCACTAAATAAGAAAGTCTAACGGCGGAGGTAATAGGTTTCTGCTCTATATTGGATGGAGGAAAGGTAGCGGATAAATGTCGTAAAATTTGAATGAGTTTAAGCAAGGTATGCCAACCTCTAAATATGGAGCCATGGTATTGAAAAGCTCACAGTATGTTTTCACAGCGGAGGTCAATGCTATGCATACGTCAGATTTTGTTAAAGTCCCTGACCCAATTAACACATGGGCTTCCGCTGTAAAGCAATCAGCAAATGCAGTGAGGGTCTCAGTATGCTGAAACCTGATGGTCAAGAACTCGGCCTTCCACTGCGCCATCTTAGAAGTTCCTACAAACATCACATCACAGTTTTATTCACATTTTGATAGGTAGCGGAACTGGTGGGAAGATAGAAAATAACTTGTTCAGTGCTTCCAACATCCAAGGTGGATATTAATAGTTTGGCTTTACGCTGATCTGAAGCTCCTTCTACTGCAAACTCAAATTGCTAAAGATTCTGTGGATGTTCCCATTGTGATCAAACTGAGGCAGCTTATCAATAAAAACCTCCTGCAAGAAACTCCTTCTTCCATTGAAGCACAGCGTTTAGGGCAAGCTTGAGTTCTGTTATTCAACAGTTGCAGTGTCTTGGAAAGAATCCCTGCCAGAGCAAGTCTGATATGACATGACCAGAAACTGAGGAATTTTATTGATTATTGTAATTGATCAATGGACACCCTGTAGTGAGCACCACTGTTATAAAATCAGCGATATTCTAGAGATATGTCAAAGAGTTTTGCACAGGATTCAACCCACTGAACAATAGGACAAATGATATGATGATTGTCATCCCTGAAACAACAGAATAAACGTTTAATAAATATGAAGCACTCGCTCCCACAACTCGCTTTTATTTAATATATTAAAATACAGTGGATCCTCGCTGTTCTGCTCACTTCTAAACTATTAAATAACGTCCTATTGTCAATCATTTCATCTTGCCTATATCTCAGTGACTTTGAACAATACTGCTTCCTAGGTTAGTAATTCAAATTGCCATATCTCATTGGTTCTGACAATTCTTCATTTGTTAATTTCATGATCACATAATTTGAGGCAATTTTCCAACAACCCAATATTGCCTCATCTCAAGGCGCTTGAAAAATAATAACTTTATCAACTCAGTAATTTCTATTTATTCCACTATAACAACTTAGGGCTTATCATACAGTCATATCAGAATCATGACATGAGCTAATACTCTAATTCTCAACTTAAAGCC